>JANAVB010029817.1:3781238-3971141 GCA_029216955.1 Iris pallida | reverse complement strand
TATTAAAGTAAAAAAGAGCATGTCCTAAAGAGAAGATGAACATAAAAGATAAAGGCAATTGATAAAGGCACTGCACCTTTTGATCAGGGCTAGCCCATTAGGGCTAGCCCTGATCAAAAAGTGAAGTGTCTTTTATAACAAGGACTGCCCAAATTTCTGGCAGTCCTACATACAGTAAGGACTGGCCAGAAAAATGGACAGTCCTTTTGTTTCACATGCTGAGACTTAGGACTGCCAAGTTTTCTGGCAGTCCATTCAGTTTGCAGGACTGCCCGAAAATTGGGCAGTCCTTGTTATAAAAAAAGTGAAATTTTTGATCAGTGGGCTAGCCCTGATCAAAAAGTGCAGTGCCTTTATCAATTGCCAAGATAAAAGCAACTTTAACTAATAATAATGAGAACAAATAAATACGTGAACTTGTCACATCAACATGTTGGTATCCTAAGCCACAAAAGGATGCCACCAGCTCCAGCTCGCTAAATATTGTGGGCATGATCACAATAACAAAAACAACAAAATAGATCTAGTTCTTAAAAGATCCAGTCTACTCTTAATAATGTCAAAATCTTTAGTTGAGTAAATATTATCAAGAATAATTAGCACAGCAAAAAGACTGTGTCAACCCAGAAGCATCAATCGGCAATACCTAATTATACAGCATTCAGAGACAAAGGTACCGGAAGAAAAGCCTACAAACTGTTTGGGGTCAACTTAAAACTTCTTGTTACTCTTGTCATGTGAAATCCTTGTCTAAAACAAGTTTCTCTACTTTTCAGAACCTAACCCACATTTTATTAGCTCCCAGTAAAGGAACATCTTCTACTGATATGATATCACAGTTTAACGGCAATATCTCACAGCAGCACTGCTCCTGCACCCCCCCCCCCCCCCCCCCAAAATATAAGTCTACCATCCAATGTTGCACACCACACTCTGCGACATCCACTGCCCTACTAGACAATGCTAGCTAAGCCTCGTCTAACTCATAATCTCATATGTCCCTTAGTCCAGGATTCCAGGTACGCTATAGTTTTGCATGACACTTTATCCTTCTTGACACATTATGGAGGATATGCATCTGGGCGTTCCATGCCACTAGTAACTACAAATGTTGAAGCATGTTTTAACCTAATGTCAGGATATTGTCCTCCATAACCTGTCCTTAAGTTAAATTCAGAATTCACAGGATTTTTTTGCACCAATCAACACAATCCAAAGTGTGAGTAGCCAGGTTTCCTACTCAACTCAAGGTGATTGATAACTACTACAAGCAGAATCCAATCAACAATGGGACTAACAATCTCACCCTATTCCCACATACATACCCATAATGTTGTGTTACGCCACAACAATCAGCAATGCACTGCAGATACATGTTGCATGGACACAGATACGACAAGACAGGATACGGTTAAGGACGCATTGACACAGAACCTATTTCGGTGTGTCCTGGTGTATCTTTATCACTACTGAGAAAATTCATTAATGGCTCAGGAGAATGAATAGATGTGAACCTGTACTTGAGGAACCTAAAGTCGCACTTAGGATTGCCTCAAAAAGATGAAAGAGTGGCAAAAGTAATATGATATCGGCGATAAAATTAGTTCCATATTCATTTCCTAGCTCCTTGTAGTTCTACTGTGATCCACAAAAAATAGATCACTCTCTAATCAGGCTATGTCGCAAGCCTTTTTCTATTGCCTTATCCTAGGCATCTGTCAAAAATGCTATAGTCCAGTGCTAAAACAGTCAGAAAGATATGAAAAGGCAAGAATGTTGTGTTTCACAAACACAAACAAGAAGGCACGGATAGCACAACAAAAATGACAACAATATTGGTGTATGTGCTAGTCAACGCCGTGTTCGACACAGACAAATTGTTTGATAGTATAATAATATTTGTCGCGTGCACACATATTTATATAGTACTAATGTAGTGCAAAAAATAGCACACAAAAAAGATGTTCGCATGTTGTAAGTTATTTGTAGTCAGTCCTGGAAGTCCTAAAGAGTAAAGAGAGTAGCTTGCTCCTGATCAAATAGTCACAAGAAAGAATTTATAAGAAAAAGGTAAAGATGATAGTGTGCAACTTAAGTTGCTTACTCATCACAATAGTTATCACCAAAAAGAAACAAATCGAGCATTTCTTCTACCTATACAGACAATGAAGAAAATGACTTTATAACTTCAAACAAATGAAAACCACCAAATGTTGGATATATGAAGCAACAATTGACGAAAATTGGAGGTTTATGTTGCTTCGAGTTTGTAGAGTACCTTCACCTTAGAGCAATAAGATATAGGGACGGCATAACTCTAACTACCACCATATCAATGCTTGAAAATTGTCTCTTCACACAAAAAGTCAAAACCAATGCTTGAAAATAGCGTAGAAAGAAAGACGCAACCTAATTGTAGCAATTAGTAAATTACTCAATCCCCAAAGAGTATTTGAATCATTTCAGCCAAAACTCGTAATGAAATGTGTTTAAGCATTTATTCTACCTCTATTGTAATGCTAGCATGGTCTCCATGGGCAAACTCATACAAGTCATTTACTAAAATTAACTAATTAACAACTTCCAAAGAAAACCACCAGATACTTGAAACAAGTCATCCAACGCGATAATTGATGAAAATTACAAGGTTTCGACTGCTTCAATAGTTTGTAGAGTAAAAAACTAATGGCCACTCGTAGCACAACACTACAAAATTAAAAAAACCAGCAAAACTGGAAATTATGTGACAATTTGTGGGCCTTAGAGATAATTCGATGAGAAAATAGCGCCCGATGTATAACCAGTAACCCTACAAACAGTTTAAAGGGGTAAGGAAAGATTGAGATTAAACCTATCCGATCACTCGATGATGGACTGGATAACCCCCGCCCCAACGGTCTTCCCGCCCTCCCTGATGGCGAACCTCATGCCCTGCTCGCACGCCACCGGCATTATCAGCTCCACCACCATCTTCACCCGGTCCCCGGGCATGACCATCTTCGACTCCTCGTCCTTATCGTTCATAATAGCAGTCACCTTCCCGGTCACGTCCGTGGTCCTCATGTAGAACTGAGGCCTGTACCCAGGGAAGAACGGGGAATGCCGTCCCCCCTCCTCCTTCTTCAACACGTACACGATCGCAGAGAACTTGGTGTGGGGAGTAATGGTCCCGGGCTTCGCCAGCACCATCCCACGCTGTATATCCGCCTTCTGGATGCCACGGAGGAGCAGGCCAACATTGTCGCCGGCAAGGGCCTCGTCGAGGATCTTCTGGAACATCTCCACCCCGGTGACAGTGGTGGTGCGGGTCTCGCGGAGGCCGACGAGCTCGACGGTCTCGCCGACCTTGACGGTGCCCCTCTCGACCCTCCCCGTGGCGACGGTGCCCCTTCCGGTGATCGAGAAGACGTCCTCGATGGCGAGAAGGAACGGGAGCTCGGTCTGGCGCTGGGGAATGGGAATGTAGCTGTCGACGGCGTCCATGAGTTCGTAGATCTTGTCCACCCACTCGTTGTCGCCGCGCTTTATGGACGGGTTGGCCATGAGAGCCTCGAGGGCGAGCAGCGCGGAGCCGGAGATGATGGGGATGTCGTCGCCGGGGAACTCGTAGGAGGAGAGGAGCTCTCGCACCTCGAGCTCGACGAGCTGGAGGAGCTCCTCGTCGTCGACCTGGTCCTGTTTGTTGAGGAAGACGACCATGTTGGGGACGCCAACCTGCTTGGCGAGGAGGATGTGCTCCTTGGTCTGGGGCATGGGGCCGTCGGCGCCGGAGCAGACGAGGATGGCCCCGTCCATCTGGGCGGCGCCGGTGATCATGTTCTTGACGTAGTCGGCGTGGCCGGGGCAGTCGACGTGGGCGTAGTGGCGGTTCTCGGTCTCGTACTCGACGGTGGCGGTGTTGATGGTGATGCCGCGGGCGCGCTCCTCGGGGGCGGCGTCGATCTCGTCGTACTTCTTGGGGGCGGAGCCGCCGAGGGAGGCGAGGGCCATGGTGAGGGCGGCGGTGAGGGTGGTCTTGCCGTGGTCGACGTGGCCGATGGTGCCGATGTTGACGTGGGGCTTCTTGCGCTCGAACTTGCCGCGGGCGGCGCGGACGACGAGGCGGGTGCGGCGGAGGAGGGAGGGCCTTGTGGAGGCGGCGCAGTTGAGTTTGGTTGCGAAGAGGGAGGCGGATGAGGAGAGGAAGGTGGAGGATGGCTTGGGGTTTTGGCAGCGGTGGGGTGGAATAGGGAGGTGGAGGTGGAGGTGGAGGACCCAAGGATGGTGGTAGTCATGGAGGCCATGGAGAAGACGATGATGATAGGGTTTGGGGAGAGTGGGGGGAGTGGGGGAGTTTTTGGGAGGGGATAGATAAGAAAGGAGGGGAAGGGATGGATAGTAGGGCTTATCTAGAAGGACAGAAGAGGGGGGGAATGGAATTGGGATGAGGAGGGCCTGTATCAAAGTTTTCTCCCTCTTGTATTGGGGGGATGCAACTTGGGTTGTGCTAGACCACAAGGTCCAAAAACTTGGATTGGGCCTCTTTGCAATTTTTTTTTATATACAAAAAAGAGAGAATGTATGGCAATTCCATTGATTATTTTACCCTCAAGGCCTGTTTGGTTACAAAAAAAATACATTAAGGGCCTGCTTGGATAGATGTAACTCTTTGAAAGTGTGAAAGTGGTACTTGCAGCAAGTTGAATTTTCGTTGACTTGCGGCAAGTGGCACTTTCCAAAATATGTTTGGATGGAGTAATTTTTGTCTGTTACAAGTGGAAGAAAAATTGGTTTGGTGTTTGGATGGTTGTTGAAAGTAAAAAAGTGAAAAAAAAAATTATATTATATAAATATGATAATCCAAAATTAAATTTATTATGATAATAAAAAAATGCATAAATATTATAATTAAATTAATTATCATCATATAAATTTTTTATAATACAAAACAATTAATTACACATTATTTGCACACGTATCCACCTCTTAAAAAGCCACGTGTCTAAGTTGGTGTTGGTGTTAATAAGTCGGAAAAGAAAAATAAGAAACAACAGCAACAGCTTAATACCACCACCAACACCTCTCATTACACACCACCACCAACTCCTCCTCCTCCTCCTCCTCCTCCTCCTCCTCCACCACCACCACAACCACCGCCACCACCTCCCTTTTGACTTACACTCCTCCTCCTCTTCCTCCATCACCACCACCACCAACACATCTCTTCCGACCCACCCCACCACCACCACCACCACCACCCCTTTCTCTTCCGACCCACTGCACCACCGCCGACGTCGCCACCTCCAGACCCCATTTCCCTCTCCACCGCCGTCGTCGACGTCTTCCAGGCGACCACCACCAACTCTCCCATAACCCATTCCACCCCTCCACCACCGTCGACGACGAGTTCTGCCGTGGCGCCAGATCCATCACCGACCTCTCAGCCGTCTTGCCGGTCATCCCTGTTGCCAAGGCCACCAAGCCACTTGCAGCACACTTCCCCCTCTTTTTTGCTGCAAGTGGAGGAAGGAAAAAAGTAGGGGGACAGGAACTGGCAGCAAGTGAGATTCGCCACTTTCTTCCTCCACTTGCTGTCAACCAAACGGTGGAACTTGGCATCAATCCCTCCACTTGCAGCAGAACTGGACAGTTGCAGCAGAGTTGCTTGCAACCAAACAGACCCTAAATGTTTAGCTGAAAAATACACTATCAACGTTTGGATAGACTTTCAGTGTTTGGATAGACTTGCAATTGTATTGCAAGTGTCATATCCAGAGAGTTGTCCCTCCTCTCTTCTTCCATTCTAGTTGCAAGCAAAAATAGACGTAATTCCGTGGAAAGTGAAATTTTTTCTCTCTCTCTCCTCTGAGTTCTTCTTCCCAGCGAGTCATTGAAAGGGGGGAAAAAAAACGGGATGGAGGCGACCTCGGCTTGAGTCGGACGTGCGGTGGCGTGGTGACCCGAGCGACGTCTCCAGCGACCTTGGCTTCGAGATCGAATATTGTCGCCCCTTCTCGGCATCTCCAGCGACCTCGGGTTCGAGGTCGAGTCCCGCCCCCCTTTCCGGCATCTCGAGCGACCTCAGCTTCGAGATCGAGTCCCGTCGCCTCTTCCCGACTTTGAGATCGAGTCCCTAGTGTTCGGTTGGGGAAGAACATAGGTTTGGAAAAAAAAATGTTTGGGAAGAAGAGAATGGGATTAATGGTTTCTCTCCAGAGGGAGAGAGACATGTGGGATTACATGGAAAGTAATGGGGGAGGTGGACACGTGGGTGAAATGTTGATGGTTTTTTTTGAGAAAATTTGAGTGGCACCCCACTTTTGTTACGCTTATTTAAGGTGCACCCCACATGTTTACATGAATGTATGACACCCCCCACTTTCAACATTTTTCGTCCAAGACTAACAGTTGACCGCTTTGACCATTTTTTTGGACGAAAATACCCTTATGTCTGTTGTCCTCTTTCCCGCGTCAACTGTCCGTCTTCCCCCGCCGTGCTTGGCTCCCCTCCACGGCGTCGCCGCACCCCCCTCCCCGACCTCGCCGCACCCCCCCGACCATCACCACCACCACCATCATCACCACCATCAACCACCATCACCACCATCATTACCATCATCACCACCATCAACCATCATCACCACCACCGACCCCCTTCCCCCCCTCTCCCGCTCCGCACCCCACCCCCCTCCCCTCCCGCTCCACCCCCAGCCCCCCCTCCCGCTCCGCTCCCCTACCCCCCACCGCCACCGCATCACCATCACCAGCAGCAGCGGTGGCGGTGGTGGGGGCTAGGGGGCCGAGTGAGAGGGGGGGCGGAGCGGGAGAGGGGGGAAGGGGGTCGGTGGTGGTTGATGGTGGTGATGATGGTGGTGGTGGTGATGGCCGGGGGGGTGCGACGAGGTCGGGGGGGTGCGGTGACGCCGTGGAGGGGGGCCGAGCACGGCGGAGGGGGGAGGGGGGCAGCTACGTGTGACGGGGAGGGAAGACACACAAAAGGAGACGAGGACATTTTCGTCCAAAAAATTGGTCAAAGCGGTCAACTGTTAGTCTTGGACGGAAAACGTTGAAAGTGAGGGGGTGTCATACATTCATGTAAACATGTGGGGTGCACCTTAAATAAGCGTAACAAAAGTGGGGTGCCACTCAATTTTTTTTTTATTCAGGAGAGGTGAACACATGGAGAATTAATTTAATTTGATAGTTAATATGTATTTTTCGTTTAATTATGGTAATTAATTTAATCATGGATTACTACACTTCTAATTACAACGTCCATTTTCAACAACCATCCAAACAACCAAATTCATTTTTACTCCACTTTCAACAACCATCCAAACAACGTACTCAATTTTCTTACACTTGCAGGAGAAAAAAAAAAACTCTATCCAAACATATTTTAAAAAGTGTCACTTGTTTCAAGTCCACTGAAACTCAACATGTTGTAAGTGTCACTTTTACACTTTCAAAAAGTTACGTCTATTGAAACAGCCCTCATCAAGATTTGTTATTCAATCTCTACAAAATTTGAGATGTTCTTAAAAATGGTCCTAACTATAGCCGGGTTAAGAAGGTTTTTTCTAAGGGCACCACACCAATTACTTGGGGCTATTCCAAAATTTTTGCAAAAAATTACAAGTTTGCCATCAAATTTTTTTGCTTGGTGCTAGCCCAATTTTTTTCAGCAAGTAGGACTGCCAACATGCTGGCAGTCCTAACATATGTTAGGACTGCTAACTTACTGGCAGTCCTAGGACTGGCAGTCCTAGGACTGCCAGCATGTTGGCAGTCCTAACATGTGTTAGGACTGCCAACAAGTTGGCAGTCCTCGGAGAAGAAGAAGAAGCAACAGCAGCAGCAGATGCGAAGGCCTCGTCGTCGCCTTGGAGAGCCGCCCCGCCGTCGAGGACCTCGTCGTCGCCGCGTCCCTCGTCGGCGCCACCCTCGTCACCCTCCTCTCCGACGCCGCCTCCAACCGCCCCAAGCAGCCAGCCGACCACACCGAGCCGGTGCCGACCTCCTCCTCCGTCGAGTGCGTCCACCTCTCCGTCGCCGACCACACCGACCACCTCTCCTCCGTCGCCGACCACCTCCAGCGTATCCACCTCTCGCGCCGTCGTGTGAACCCCAACCCAACGGCTACGGCGAGTCTCGGCTCTGCCGGCGCCGCTCCACTCTGCCGGCGAGAGAAAAACCCTAATGGAGGAAGGAGGAGGAGGAGGAGGAGGAGAGAGGAGAGAGAAAAATCTTAATATTGGGCTGCCCCCAAGTAATTTTCGGTACGTCCCCAGTAAAAGTTCCTCAAACCTGAGCTGTCCCCTAGTAAGTGATAGCCCCTAGTAATAGTGGGGGTGCCCTTAGAAAAAGCCTTAAGAAAGGGGCCAGAGTCAAGGTGATTGTTATCAATTACATGACAAATTCAATCGGGTTGAAAAATGGTTATCATATGATGTCACGATCAGATTCCAATGAATGGATAATCCTAGTAGAGGTGATGTCATGCAAATTCAAATTGCACTTTTACAACACATAAATGTAACATTTAATAAACAGTTTCAAAAATTGGTTTGATGCAGTAAAAATAAACAAGATTGAATAACAATAGATATATGAAAATAATGCTTTTATTAGTAACTTGCAGCAAAAATATTGGCTCTTCTCTTAGGAAACTAAAAATAGTCCAAAACTGACTTAGATTGTGTTTGATTGAGTTTATTTTTTTTTACATGAAAAATATTTCCATCACAAGTTTTCTAACAATTGTAGTGTTTAATAACGTATATTTTTATCGAATTATTTTCCCAAAAAAAAAAATCATTTTTCTTACTTTCCTCAAAATGGTAAAAAATAAACTGGCCCAATCCATATTAAAATATCAAATTTCATAAAAAATAACTACTTTCCATAAAAAATAATGACAATCAAACATCCAAATTAATTCCGTAATTTTTTTCCCATCAATTTCTTTCCCTAGTAAAATAATTCCGTGGAATTAATTTATTTTCCACATATTTTCCAAACTTGAAATATAACTTATGAAAACAAAACAAAATAATAATATTTCATACATCATGTCATTTATTAAAAAACACATTTGACAGTAATGCTTCAAATGGAAGAAATAACTTTTTCATATTATTATTTATTTCCAAATGTTGATACGCACAAATAGTACTAAAAATAGTAGGTTTTATAAAAACATTTTTGGGTGTGTCAGATAGGCTTATCAATTAACATGATATGCCTGCTAGCCATAAAATTATGGTTTAAACATGCTAATTCTCCGTCATGATCGGATTTTGGTTATCAGAGAAAAATAATCGGATACAATAGTCTTAAAACATTATAGTAAATTCACGATAGTGTCCTTGTAAACAAAAATTAAGCTTGAGAAGGAATGTAATTTTTTGAAAATTTGTGCATTGTTGGTAAAATTTTTTTGGTAAGTTAGAATGCAAACAAAGAAAGATATTGACTTGCAGTAATTTATTTTTCCGGGTTTTAGGTTGTTGGTTACGGACTAATTTTTATGTTTCTTGCTAATTGTAGACCAGTTGGACTTCCATTTGATCAATCTTAGAATTTTTTTATAGATAGAGAAGGACATGTCTTTTATTTTAGTACACAACAAATATTGTTAAAAATTAATTTATTGTTGTTGTATTTAGGGGTCTTTGGTGCGCAAAATAGTATATAATCAGAATAATACCTTACTAGATAAGTCATTTGATCTACCTAATAAAACGGTGGAAGGTGGAATTTGGAATAAAGCACTAGTCTTGTGTAGTATTTCTCCTACTTCTTTCTTTAGGTATTTTTTTTCGAACTAGTGAGTGACTACGACCTCTCCTTGTGTAAACAATCACGACTAGGATGACAATCTATATGGGAAGAGTCCAACCCTAACCAAGCCAATCCATATTGGAAGAATAAGCCAATCCATATTGGAAGAATAATCTAACTATAACTCAACCCAACCCAACCCAACCCAACCCAACCCGAGTTTGGCCAGGGGTCAGGCCTTCAACCCAACCGGCCCTATTTCCGTCATTTCTTCTGCACCATCTTTCCCAAACTTTCCTCTCCAAACTCGTTTTCTTCTTCTTCCCTCTCCGTACCCCCACCTCCCTCCAAACCCTACCCCCCTCAAACCCTAACCGTAAAATTTTCCCATCGATGGCATTCCGGTCCCTCCGCCGCCTCCTCCCCACCCCCTCCCCCAACCTCCTTCCCCGCCGCTCCGTCACCTACATGCCCCGGCCCGGCGACGGAGCCCCCCGTACGGTGACCCTGATCCCCGGCGACGGAATCGGCCCCCTGGTCACCGGCGCCGTCCGCCAGGTCATGGACGCTATGCACGCCCCCGTCCTCTTCGAGACCTACGAGGTCCACGGCGACATGACCTCCGTGCCGGCCGAGGTCATCGAGTCGATCAAGAAGAACAAGGTCTGCCTCAAGGGCGGCCTCGCCACCCCCGTCGGCGGAGGGGTCAGCTCCCTCAACGTGCAGCTGAGGAAGGAGCTGGATCTGTACGCCTCCCTGGTGAACTGCTTCAACTTGCCCGGGCTGCCGACGCGGCACGAGAATGTGGATATCGTCGTCATTAGGGAGAACACGGAGGGGGAGTACGCGGGGTTGGAGCACGAGGTGGTGCCGGGCGTCGTGGAGAGCCTTAAGGTATGTATATATATATATGATATGACTTCTCGAGAATTGTTACTTGTTTAAGCTATTCTCGGTGAAGACGGTTATTTTTTTTATAAAATATAATGGTTTGAATTGTCCACGTCAACATAGTGTAAGGTTTAGACCATAAAGTTTTGCGATTGATTCTAGGGCGTAGCGGTGGCCTAGAGGGTGGGCGAGCTTGGCGACTGTTCCCCTCAATAGATAAGACCTCCAAACAGGACACAAAGTTACTTACTAGCCCAACCAACCCTTGCAATGGGAAGGCCCAAACAGGCTCTAGTAGTACTCCGTAGTAATGACTTTAGTAGGAAGGCGGCCCAAAGAGGCCTATACCCACTTATATATAGTAAGCTTTAGTAACCAAAATGATAAAATATGACTTGAAGCATAGATCAAGAAATGCACTGACAAAGCCATTACCACGAGACCGATAATTTACTTGTTATGTTTTCTAAATATCTTTTATTATTCTAACAATTATCTCGTGCCTTTTTTTTCAAATGATCTTGTTTTTATTTGCCTTATTTGACTGTTAGAAAAAAAAACGCCAATAAAGTTACTCAACTAGTTACTTTTTTTTTATCATTTTTTATTTGCTATTTTTTTTGAAAATATTTCATTTGTTAAATTGATTGATAAAATTGGTATCTGAGAAAAAAAAAATATCCATAAATTTCGTTTAGAAAATCCGAGTGTTTTCCAGTTACCTGTTCAAGAGACCTCACTTTCAAACCCCGCCCTATGCTCCGATAATTCTCGGACCGGCCTTGCTAGGGCGTGTTTGGTAGATCGGACGAGATTTTGCTCTTCCTCAAACAATGGGGATTCCTAGGTTTATTATTTTCCTGCGATTGGTACAACTTACAAATACCTAGAAGAGAGACACAAAAAGACGGAAATGGGAAGTTATTGTGAATGGTCGAGGGTTTGGATCGTCTTCGGTTAGTAATATATCAGGGATAGAAAATCATGTAACTTCACAAGCCCAACGGAAATACGAAGCCACGGCGACATGAGCTCTGTGCTGACCGAGATTGTTGACTTGATCAGGAGGAACAAGGTCCGCCTCAAGGAAGGGCTCACGACTCAATGTGCATAGGAAGGAGATGGATCTGTATGCATCGCTCTTGGACTGCTTTAACTTGCCTTGGTCGCCTACAGGGCACAAAATGTAGATATCATTATCGTCGGTGAACTGCTTCAATCTGCCCAGACTGTCGACGAGGCTACGAGAATGTGGATACTGTTGTAATTAGGTAGAGCATGGAGGGGGAGTATGTTGGGTAGTGTGTGTTGTTGAGAGCCTTGAGGTATATGGTATGGCTTCTCGATCAAACTGTTTGAAAAGTGTTGTCGTTGAATGTTGAATTTTGCTTATTCATGGGTATTTTTGGTGAAAACTGTTAAGTTTTAGGAAATATAATGGTTTTGGACTAGCCATGTTGATGTACTCTAGGGTTTTGGACCATATATAATTGATTTCAGGGCAAGAATTGCCTCTAGATAAGGATTTTGTAGTGACAAGGAGGAAAATGGGAGGGGGAATATGATGGTTGGAGCATGAGGTGGTACCAATTGTCGTCGAGAGCCTCTAGTTATATGCTTTCGCTTCTTGATTGATCTTCTCGAAACTTTTTGTTGTTATTGTTGAATTTTTATTGTTCAAGGGTAATTTAGTGAAAATCTGATTTTGGGAAATATAATGGTTTTGGACTGTCCATATTGATGTAGTATAGGGTTTAGACAACAAAATAATTGATTTCACGGGAAGAGGAGGCTCTTGATTAGGATTCTGTTGAAGGAGAATATGGGGGAGGGGTATGGTGGGTTGGTATAATTAGGTCTTACCGAGTGTCATTGAGAGCCTCTCATACGTGCTAAGGCTTCTTGATTGAGCTTATAGAAATTGCTATTTGTTGACATTTAAAATTTGTGCATTATGGTACATTTCATGAAAAGTGTGATTTTTTGAAATATGATGATTTCGGATTGTCCATGCTGATGTAGTCTAGGTTTAGACCACACAATAATTGATTTTAGGGATTGGTTTTAAGCATCAGCTGAAACTGAAAATGAAACTGCTGAAACCCCAAAACTAATTGCAAAATCTATACTTATGACCTTGTTTTAGGGGAAGATGTGGCTCTGGATTAGGATCTTGTAGAGATAAGGAAGAATATTGCTGATGCTCGGGGGTGGGGGTGGGGTGGGGTGGGGTTGTTCAGTATGCTGGTTTGGAACAGATGAAGGTGGTACCGTATATGTTTTGGTGAAAGAGTGATGTTTGAAAATACCATGGTAGTCAAAGGTGCGCCTCGCACCTTACTAGGCGAGGCCCCTTTCTCCAAGCGCACCCATGACGTGCCTTGCAGCAAGGCGCAATCAAGAAAAGTCATATCTTATGGTTTTTTTTTTTAACACAAAACTTTGATGTAGGGAGATAGTTCTTACCTCATACAACTTACCTTATACAAGTGGGAGGGAGGTAGCCCTTTCCACGGTTCCTAAAGTTGGCTACAATTGAACTGGAAAAGCTAAAATTTAGTAAAAGCGTGGTAGGGAGAATACAGATTTTTGTTAGTTCTATTGATTTCTAGTGTTTTTGTTATGTTTTAACATGTTTTTATTGGTTTAATATGTATTTGGTTTTATTTTTTACATTACTAATTTATTTATTTATTTAGGTATATTTTTATTAATTCTTTACTTTTGTGTCTCGCTTCGCTCGGGTGTGCATCTTAAGTGCGTCTCAAGCGATATAGACCCTTTGCGTCTCGAATGCGCCTTGCGCCTTTGACTACCTTGAAAAATACATTGGTCTTGGGCTGCCACCTTGCCCCTCCTGATGTAGTACAGGGTTTAGACCATAAAATATTTAATTTAAGGGGAAGTGGCTTTGGATTAGGATTTTTTGGTTATATTGTAGAACAGGAGAAGGGTGGGTATTCTGGACATGAGGTGGTCCATGGTGTCGCCTAGAGCAAGGTATTTACTGTTTTTTTTCTTGATTGAACTTCTTGAAAAATTTCTATTTCTTATGTTTTGGTTGTTTGCTTGTATTGTTAGTTAAAGTGTGATTTAGGAAGTATAGTGGTTGGTTGGAATATTGACATAGTCTAGGGTTAGACCACAAAATAATTAATTTTACGAGAAGAAGTGGCTTTGCTTTAGAATTTTGTGGTTATAAGGGAGGAGGGGGAGCATGCTGTATTGGAGCACGAGGAGGTCCCTTGTGTTGCTGAGGGCGAGTTATTTCTGTGTTTTCTTGACTGAGCTTCTTGAAAAGTTTTACATTTTATTGGTGACTTTTGCTTGTGGTGTGTGGGTGTCTAGTGAAAGTGAAGAGTCCTAAAGAGCTGACCTTGATTCTTATGTCATTCCAATACTAAACCAGTGAGAGCCATATCAACAGATAATTGATAGGCAGAAGAGTGCTAAGGAGCTGGCCTTGATTCTTATGTTGAATTTGGTGTTTGTGTGGGTATGTTTAGTATAAGTGAAGAGTCCTAACGAGCTGACCTTGACTCTTACGTCATTCCAACACTAAACCAGTAAGAGTAATGTCAACAGATAGTTGATAGCTATGTTGTCATATCGCTATACGTATCGTGTATCGGTTTACTTGATTATCGTATTGTCTATCATACCGTATCATGTATTCTAAGATACATAATCCAATTGACAAATACATTGAAAAATTAATATAACATATAAGGATAAACTGAACACATTAAGCAACAAAAGATATTATTAAGCATCTAAATGACAATCATTATGAAGTTGACTACTAAAGGTGTAAATAAAGCACAACTTAGACACATAGTTTGCACTATCGGCCTATACCGATCTGATACGGCTGATACTAATACGGTTTGGCATGTCCTGATCCGATACCGACCGATACCGACATCGAGGGTCTCTTTTTCAGTCAATTCGATAAAATATTGAACAAAAAAGACTAATCAGCAACGTTGTAAAAGCATGTAAAAGAGAGAAAAAACTTATCTATCGCTGGTAAATTGTTCGACAAGGATGACTACTATTTCATTTAACTCAAAATTACTAAGAAACAACACAAAAATAATTAAAATTATGCCTAAAAATATATTAAAAAAATCTAAAATTTTAGTATTTATTAATAATTATCTGTTTTCCGATACCGAAAAATTCGATACTCCTATCCAAAACCATCGATAGTGCTGATCCCGATACTTATAGGAAGGATCTGATACCTGTTCCGATATCGATACTGCAAACCTTGGTTCAACTGTTAGAAGTTCTTAGCATCGATAAATTTATACACTCAAACACCATAAGGTCCATAATAGAGACAGTGGTCAATGGAACACCCAAATGAAAAGAAAAAAAATCCAAAACAAAGGAGGAGAAAATCTCAATAAATAGACAACCGAAATAGAAAAGGTAAAATTTTAAATTAAATGAAAAATGTATCGTATCGTATCAAATGATACAAAAACGTATTGCACATATTTTTGTCCTGTCCGAAACATCTATACGATAATTATAAACCTTTTGTATCGTACGAAACGTATCATGTACTGTATGAGAATAACAACATATCTTGATAGGCAGAACTAACTAACAAGCTTGGAAAAAAGTATGTGAACTAACAATCTTGGAAAATGTATGCTGTATACCTAAATTAGCACTTCATCTGTACAGAGAAGTTTCCTTGAGGATGGTGTCTAGTAAGAAATGGAAGGAAGGATCAAAATATAATTTTCATCATGTCCCTACTCCTTAATTTCTGCCTCAACAGATTGTCAAGCAAAATTGTTGACTGCAGCTTCTTGGTGCAGAGAAGTATGAAATATGCAATCAAGGGCTCTGCATCCAGTCTCTTCCACGGAGGCCTAAGAGGCTTGTCCGACACGATATAGCAGATGGCAACACCCTGTTGGTTGCTGCAACTTGAGATGAGGTGATAAGGAAACAATTTGCTAGATTCTACCTTTTTGCTTCTTTCCCAAGCGTCTACAAATAGTTAGGAGGGATCTGAGAATGTTAGCTGGATTTCTTTGAGAAGAATTTCAGGAGATTTGGATATCTGGTTACAGTCTCCATCTCTCCTGCTGTTTTTCCTGCCAAATTCAAGAAGATATTTTTTTCTCACATTTTCCTCTAAGTTTGCTCGTTTCTTCTGTCAATGAAGTAGAATGCCATTGCCAAGATCTGCAAGGGGAGCTCAATCTTCCAACTGTCAAATGATAAGCTCTACCTGGAACTGTGATTTTGGGAAAAAATGGTTGGTTGGGCTACCCATGTGATGTAGTATGGGATTTATACTAAAGCATAATTGATTTTAGGAGAGAAAGGGGATTTGGTATTTTGGAATAGGATTATCCAATAAAGATGATTGCTGCCTTGAGAAACCGCTAGTTATATGATTCTATCCTCCTAGTTTTGGTAGACTTTAGGGTTTTGATCTGGATATAGATGATTTGGCAATGGATATGGATGAAAGTTTTAGAAGTCATATAGAGGTTTCGATGAATTCTTAACAGAATCACAAATGAAATCATTAATACTACAACATGAAACTGTGGAGAGAAAATAGAATGAATCACTTGTATTTATCTATTGTGAGGCTTCTTTTCAGAGTTCCACTCTGGTGTTTTACTTCTTGAGTTTGCCTTTAAGAGTGCAGAATCTGCAAACGTTCCTTTGGTGAGTTTAACAGTTGGTGTTGGGTACCTTTATCTAGAATTTGGATTGTCTAGGTTCACCTATGCTAATTTGACATTTATTACAAAGTATGTTTTGAGCGTTTTCTGGTGTTATGCTTGTTACTAGTTGGGATTGTATGCTCGTTGGATTGTTATGTATCACACTAAGCATCTCGTGTCAAAGAAACTAGTGGTTTTTTATGCTCGATTTTGTGCCTGAGTATATTAGTGTTGATATGTTTTTATGTAATTGTTAATTGTTATGCCTCGTGTCCTGTATCTGGTTGTACCCTCAATTCCTTTCAGCCGCATGCACATAGTAGCATGTACTATTCACTCTTATTGCTAGGAAAATCCGGCTCATGGCTATTCATATGGATTCATTTATCTACTTTTTACTACTTCCCATGTTAATTATGGCCTGTGATAAAGAATATTCATTTCTTCACAAAACTTTTAAGCCAATTCTAATTATTGGTGAGCAGCAACATGAGAAAACATAGTTACGAAAGGGTGTGGCTGTCTGTAGTTAAGAGGTAGCTTTGGTGGGGAATTTGATGAGAAAATTAGTTGAGATTGTTTGAGCATGTGCAGCGGAGACAGGTGTGCATGGGCCACAAATTATTTTGTCATGGTTAAAGGTGCTAGTTGGAGTTAGAAGCCAGAAGCGGGGGCGGGAGCGGGGACCGGGGTGGGAAGCGGGAGTACTTAGAAGGTTCTAACTTTGGGAGCGGCATAGGAACGTCTATATTAATTTAATATATTTATTACTTTTAATATTCAAATTTATAGGATAGTTAAAATAAAGAATTATTATGACTAATCTCCAGAGGTAATTATTATTATGAGACTGCAAATTGTCATTTTTCTATTTACCCTTAATAAAATAAACAATATAAAGCAATGCTCAAACTAAGAATATTTTTGGTAAAATAGTAATTAGATGTAAATTATTATTATTTTTAAATGTGAAATTTGCTAACTTACATGTATAATAAAACTGCTGGAAATTGTATTGGTTAGAAGGTTAAGTCTTTATTTAATGGAAGTGGGGTAGATGAAGAGTTGGATACTTAAATGTGTATATTTTTCATGTGATTGAAACTAACAAAACTTAAAATCTCCTCTTAAATTCTCTCTTGATTCTCTAAACATGAAACACTTAGGTACTGTTTGGGAAGGGTGGAAAATGGGAGGAAGAAAAAAGTTGAGGGGAAAGTGAGAGGAAAATTTTAAATGATGGTGTTTGGGAAGGAGGAGAGAAAAGGGGGGAGAAAAATTTGAGAGGAAAAAGTAGGTGGGTCCCACCAAAAAATTTTCCTCCCAAAAGTGGGAGGAAAATGGAGAGAGATGAGAGGAATTTGAGTGAATTTACCCCACCACCCCTCAAAAAGTTAATATTAAATCATCATTTGAGAATACCAAGGAGAAAATAGTAATTGTACCTCTATCCATAAACAAATAAAAAATTATTTTTAAACTTTTCCTTCCCCTACTTTTTGTCCATCCAAACAAAGGAAGGGAAAATTAACTTTACTTTCATTTTCCTCTCCTCCATTTTCCTTCCCCTCAAATTTTCCTCTCCCTCCCCACAAATGTTCCCAAACACAGGGTTAAACCAAACATCCCTCGTATCCCTACATGCTTTTCTTTTTCTCCCTCTCATATACAACTAAACCTCCAAAGCCATGAAACAAAAATCAGATTTCATTCTCTTCCTCTATCTCAGTCCTTATGAAAGAACAGACTGAACAGTTATGTTCTTATGAAAGAACAGTTCTGCAGATTGGTGGCAGTGGAAACGTGATCTGCTCAAGGAAAAAAAAATTAAGGTCAGTGAATTTTTTTGAATTTTTATCCCCCAAAATCACATCTTCTAACCCTAAACGTCCCTTTCATGTTAGACTCGCGCTCCTTTCACGAGAGAATCACGTTCCAAACGAGATTCTTAGTTTGAACCGTGGAATCGCGATTCTAACCAAGAATCGTCACCCTTTTGAACGTTTCTGGCTTTCTATGAGTTGGACAAAGGAGTGAGGCAGTAAAAGTTGATGATGGCTATAATTAGCTGAGCAGATGAATCCTAGTGCAGTTGATTGGAGCAAAATGGTTCATGTATCCGATCTCGACATTATGGATTTAAAGGCTTTTCTGTTGCTGTTCTGATTTTGAAGTTGTGGCAAGATATATCTAAGCCAAGTTAGCTTTCGACGGTTGAGATTTAGCCCTTTAGCCAGGCCTGACATCACTTTGTTGGGCCCAGGAAGCTTGGACCCAGAAGCAGAGTTTACCAAGACCTGCCTAATCTGTAATCTTTCTGTCAAGTTAGTTAATGAAGCAACTCTTCTCTGTCAAGTCAAAATAATGATGTATCTTATTTTTTTCCGTTGCAATTGGCTTTTTCTCTTGGCTCCATTTGGAATCTTTTGCTGATACACAATGCATTAAACATTGGTTCATATATCATGTCTGATGTTTATTTCTTGAATTTTGTGGATAAAAATGATAAAGTCTTTTTGTTTGATGTAATTGTGTTATGAAGCTCATTAATCTCACATGCCCTTGTTGATTCTGTCCTTTTTTTTGTATCACTGATTCCCTCAAAGAAGGATATTGCTGTCTAGACTTCTATATGTAGATTCCTCGGGTGAACCCCCCATAAACATTTAACATTATAACCTAAGTAAGGAACTTGTACGTACTTAGATAATGTTGCTCTAGATTTTATTTCCTTTTCTAGAATAATACACAGGTAGGTGCATCTTTGATTCTTTGCAGAAGTTTTCATCTGTCTTCAACCCACATGGTGTTGTCTCTAATAGAAAAAAGGGCATCTCAATACGAGGCCCCCCTAATGCAGGGTTTAGGGTTTGTCAAGATGCATATGCTATACAGCAGTAGGGACTATCCTTAATACTTTTAACCAGTTCTCACATTAAAATTGACAATGTTTGTTACTTTGTTATATTCATGCTTAATCAGATATCATGGAGAGATGAATATTTGAGCTGCCACTTGCCAGAATTAGCGCCCTTTTCTTTCTTTATGTTTGTGTTCAACAATTTATCTTCTTTGTACTATATCTCAAACATGCTCATATAACTACAAGTAATATTCATTTGAATTGTGAACATGCAAGCAGGGGTTGGGTTTTCGTATCTAATCCTATATTTGGATATGTGTGTTACTGCAAAATTATATGTTTTATAAACCCTCACTTTGAGTTGAATGATTTGATTCATCTTGGCCATGTCTTGAGAAATTGATTGATTTTGAAATTTGAGTAGGATTTAATCTTAAGCGTAAACTCATATGTTGTTTCAAAAGAACTTCCGATGTATTGCATTCTTCATCTGCTATACATATTTTCCTTTCCACTAATTAGTTTTCGCATAATATTGTTACTTTATTACTCTCACGTAATGATTTTTTAGGTCATAACAAAGTTCTGTTCAGAGCGCATTGCAAAATATGCTTTCGAGTATGCTTACCTCAACAACAGAAAGAAAGTCACAGCTGTGCATAAAGCGAACATTATGAAGCTTGCAGATGGTTTATTTTTAGAATCATGTCGAGAGGTTGCAAAAAAATATCCAGGAATAGTTTATAATGAGATCATTGTGGACAACTGCTGTATGCAACTTGTTTCAAAACCTGAGCAATTTGATGTCATGGTATGTTTTTTTTTTTTTTTTGCCTGTTCTTTTCAGCTCGGTTATTTACACAGCCTATGGATCTAAATTCCATGGGATGTTCTAAATGGTTACTTTGTATCTTTGATTTTTGCTCAGTGCAAACTGTCTAGGTTCTATTTTGTGCTAATCCTCTTGAACTATAGAAATCATTATTTTATCCTCTTAGTTTATACTTTTTCTTCAGATCCCACAAAAAATATGGTTGTTACATATTATGTAATATAACCATTAGTAACAAGGCATGCAATGGTACCAACCCTTTCTAATTTTAGCTTCTTACATTTATTACTCAAAAGCCCGATCCCATCATACCCCCTCATGTAGTGGCAATCGAGAAAGAGTGGCCTAGGGTGTTCCTTAGTAGCAACACCACATTGTGATCCGGGCGTGGTGTCAAATAGGAAAAAGATTTGTAGTTTATAGGGAGTTGTGGGGGTAACAGTTAGGAACTAATCCACAATAATAGAATTAGATTAAGATAATTGGAATACAGGAACACGTGTAAGGAAGGGGATGGAGTTGTAATATAGATCTAAATTCCATGGGATGTTCTAAATGGTTACTTTGTATCTTTGATTTTTGCTCAGTGCAAACTGTCTAGGTTCTATTTTGTGCTAATCCTCTTGAACTATAGAAATCATTATTTTATCCTCTTGGTTTATACTTTTTCTTCAGATCCAACAAAAAATATGGTTGTTACATATTATGTAATATAACCATTAGTAACAAGGCATGCAATGGTACCAACCCTTTCTAATTTTAGCTTCTTACATTTATTACTCAAAAGCCCGATCCCATCATACCCCCTCATGTAGTGGCAATCGAGAAAGAGTGGCCTAGGGTGTTCCTTAGTAGCAACACCACATTGTGATCCGGGCGTGGTGTCAAATAGGAAAAAGATTTGTAGTTTATAGGGAGTTGTGGGGGTAACAGTTAGGAACTAATCCACAATAATAGAATTAGATTAAGATAATTGGAATACAGGAACACGTGTAAGGAAGGGGATGGAGTTGTAATATAGATTATAATAAATATTAGTGTGCAACTTGTTTAGAAGGAAAATTTGGGTAGCTAAGGAATCTAGGGTAATAAAAATAAAATATGAATCATGGTATACGTGAAAAGGCAAATATATACAGGGTAAATAATATTTGCAGATAAAATCTTAACACAATTCACTTTTGATGTAAAAGGAATAGGAGATATAGTAATGTTAATTGTAGAGTTTCTATTAAGATAACTGGTGATTACTCTTTCTATTGCATATGAAAGAATTATGATAAGGTGTTTTTGAGAACATATTGATGACGTAGAGCATCGGTAGGAGAAATGTTACATTTAGAAGAAAACTAAATTCATGTCAGTAGGGGTGTAAACGGACCAGACAGACTCGGACAACGCAATGCTCAAGTCGGACCAAAAATAGAATCGAACGGACCTTAGTCTAGCTCGGTTGAATTTGGACAGAAAAAATTGTGTTCAGACCCCGCCCGATAATTCTGAACCTTGCGTCCATTCCGATCCGACAGAGGTGACCTCGTCATCATGGATCTTGGTGCATGTCGGGTCCGAAAGCTGCGTGTGGCGGAGCACAGGGAGGAGCCACGGACGGAATCATACGTTGCTAGCTAGCATCCATACCAAAATATTCATCATTTCCATTCCTCAACTTTTGTTTAAATCGGTGAATCTTGACCATCAAAAATTCAATCTATTCCATTAGCCAAAAACCACAAATCTCATACCATGTACCATAGCTATCCCAAGAATTCCAACATCTGCACAAAACCAAGTTATTTCACCAAAGATTATTTCTAATTCAAGCCAATCCAAATCCACGAATCATACTGCTATCAATCACTTATCCACGCACACTATTCTGAATCTGAATCACAATATGATCTTTCCAAAAAATCTTATCCATACTCCCGATTGAGTATAATCCTCTAAACCAAATCCTACAACCAGAAATCATTCCAACAAAAATCCAAACACCAACTCGTTCATTCCAACCATAAGCTCATCCTCCTGATAAGCTATTTCGTCAACATCGTAGGTATTTCCGGCTTTAGTCATGCATACTTCCCTCCAGTTCAACCTCGTTGTTCTCCGTCTAGGATAAGTAGTTAAGTAAACGAATTGAGCTCGACTTGCTAAGTTGCTATGAACTATCCCTAAATGTTCCATGCGTTAGTTGCTAAATAATAGAGATGCTTATGCTGTGAACTGTTGAAATGAATAACACATGAACATTGAACTGCTGAATGAATAACACTTGAATTGCTGATGTGAAATTGATGCCATGAAATGAAAATGAATCGATAATGTCCCTTATGCTTAATGTTGCTGAAACAAATGAATCACTTGAATAAAGATGCCTTGTGAATGATAGAATGAGAAATGAACTGGCTATGCTATCGATCCAATGAACCGAATGAAACACTTGAATCATGTACACTCTGTATAACTGTTGCAAAGATATGAAATGTTGCCTGTTTCTTATAAGCAATGAAAGAATGAATAAATGTCCCTACGAAATGAATAAATGTTATATTCCTTATCGAAAGGAACGATATGAGAAATGTTGCGATGAGTTGATGCAATAAGAAATGGTGAGGTTTGGGATCGCTGGGATCACCAAGTGAAATGATGGTAATGTTGGAAATGAATGAGTCGTTGAACATGATTTAAATGAGATGAATGATGATGCACTGTTGCCTTTACTTCTTTTAATATTTCATCATGCGATTTTGTGCACGATCGAGTCGGGCACGCATTCGCATGGTCATGAACAACTTGTGCACAAGGGGGTGACTGCTTCCTCGGATGGTACCCCGGAACGTTAGAGGGACCGATCCGAGCATGGGGAAAGTGTAAACGTACTTTAAGGGTACGTGGTATCGAGATATTTCATTCGGGCTCGCTACCCGGTGAAATGGGGCGTCGATTATCGTTGAAGTCCTATATGGAAATATCCTAAATGGCACACTAACACCAGTGGTCATTTAGTCAGGATGCACGCTAATGAATATTTTGTGCATGCAGAGTATGTGGATCTGCTAACCTGTATTTGATGCAGGTACGAGGAGTTGGCTATCGGTAAGAAATCACTTAAATGTGATATATTCAATATATATATATATATATATATATATATATTGGTTCAACTTGTTTGCTTAATATGCAAAACAAAATGCTGTGATGTTGCCGTACAAATGAGAATCTGTCTAACATGTTAAATTCAGTATGTCAACATATTGTCTTGCTATGGAACTGCTTAAACATAACATACATGCTAAACGATTCTTTCTATGAGAATTGTCATAATATATTTAAGATGTTAATGCTAGCGATGCCTCAATGATGCATTTTCATGATAACACTAAGTATGCTATAATGATGCCTTCACATGATCGCTGCTAAGAACATGTTTATATGCTTCACTACGAATATTATCCATGAACTGTAAACAGATGTTAGGCCCCAAATATAAAGATCACTCTAATAAATGCTTGCTAAAATTGACCACTTAGTATCGGTTTAGGCGAGTGGGCTAGTTCTGCTCGCCAGTACATAGATGATGTACTGACCTACGTTGTAGGCGCTCTTTTTAGGTGCTCGTGCTTGGAAAGTTATATACATGAAGATTGGCTACATGTCAGAAAAGATGGCATAGAATATGAAAGGGTCCATGGAGGTCAAGAATATTTAAGAAGGAACTAGGTAAGATCATCATCATTATCCCAGTATTCTTCCATCACAATGAGGTCAACTATGGAGTATGTGTGCTCCATAATTGATGAAGTTTTGTGACATGCCGTAAACATGAGGTTCTCAATGTTGTGCCAAATTCTTTGCTAACGTAGCTATGAGCAGAGGACCATGCCATGAAACCAAGGTTCGCGGTATCGGAATCGGTATCGGACCATTCCTATTAGTATCGTTGTCGACGATATCCGTAATATCGGCGGTTTCGCATCGGAGTATCGAATTTTTTGGTATCAGAAAACAAATAATTATTAATAAATTAATAACATTTAAAAGATATATTTTATGCCTTTAGGCATAATTTTAAGTATTTCCAATGTTATTTCTTAGTAGTTTTGAAATTAAATGAATAGTAGTCACCGTTACCGATTGGTTTTACATGCAATAGATCAATTTTTTTCTTTTATATGCTTTTACGATCTTATTATTCTTCAAACCCTTGTTGATTTGTCTTTTTCCGTTCAATTTTCTTTGCCAAAATGATCAGAAAAGAGACCCCCAATGACAGTATCGGTCAGTATCGGGTATCGGTCGGTATCGGATCGGGACATGACAAACCGTATCGGTATCAGCCGTATCGTATCGGTATCGGCCGATACTTTATGAAACCTATAAGGCCAGTTGACGCGTTGGTAGCCCTACCTTATTGGTCTTGTAGATTAAGCTCGTACAATCCAGAAGTACACTCCAACTGACGAAGAAGGAAGATGATTTGATTTTGCTGTAGGGAACTACATTTGTCTCTGGCACAGAGCCAAAGAGCAATATCGAATCTTACAATATCATATGATCCACACTATGCAGTATCGTCCAATATTGATACAACAGGACCAATACCGTATACAGTTTGGCATGTCCCGATTCTATATTGACCACCTATCGATATTGACAGATACTGACATTGGTGATCTCTTTCGTAGTCAATTCGACAGAGAAAATTGAACGAAAAAGACCAATCAACAAGGGTAAACACATAGTAAGATTGTAAAAACATGTAAATGAAGAAAACTTATTTATTGCAGGTAAGACAATCAACAAGGCATACTATTTATTTCATTCAATTTCAAAACCACTAACAAACAACACATAAAACATTTAAAATTATGTCTAAAATATTTTTTTTCTAAAATTTTAATAATTTATTGATAATTATTTGCTTTCTGATAAAAAAAATCTGATACTCCGATCCGAAACTGCTAATACTAACGATATCACCGATCCCGATACTCAATAGGAAGGGTTTGATATACTCATAGGAAGGGGTCGATACCGATTCCGATATAGATATTGCGAACCGCGATCTTATAATAATAAACAAATAATATAGAAAAAAAAAGAATATTTAGATACTTCTAACAGCAAATCGAATAGCCAAATAGACTCTCTTTCTTGCTTGGATATAGGTAGGCAGCACACAGATTTTATGTAGGTACGTTAAGGGAGATCTTGACCACACAATATACATTGCTAGTGTTAGACATGCATGAGAAAGGAAGTGGTGGACAAGGACAATGAGAGAGAGGGACTACACTGGAATCTGAATGGGGAAAGGCAATACTCTTAATCCTACAATGATATAGGAAGGGAGATGAAATTGGAATATAGGATTAGCAAGTAATGTAATATGAAATAATGTCTAATTGTATCAAGAAAGTAGTAGAAGAGATTTTAAATACTCAAAGGTAGCAGGTTGACATCTAATGAAGTTGACCATGAAACTAAGCAGCCCAGAGTGGCTGGAACAACTATTAGTTAGTTGCATAACAACTTTACATGGAAAAAATCTTACCTATCCCAATCTCTTTTGTCAATCAACCTTCCGGATCGAAAGAACTTCCCAAGAAATTGGCTTACTGACTTTCCCTAGGCCGTCTCCTGTCCCCCTGCTGGTGGGGAATCCGCCCCCGGGTCGTCGCTCTGCTGCGTCTGGCCCGTCCTCTAGGCCCCCATTCCGAAAGGTAACGGGGCTGGCTGTAAGACTATAGGATGTTCCTGCGAATTATGACGTTCCCCCGGAATGTGAGCAAATATATCATGTCGATTGCTCAAGCCCAAAGTCTCCGGCATGACTGAATGCTTCCTTTCCCGATTGTTTGCAAAAACAAAAGTTGATCTTTATTTCACAAACTTTGTAAGAAGATTACAAGAATTCTGGGAAAGTACAACTATAGGAATCCGATCTGAAGACGATCGCTTTATCCCTTGGACGATGTGAACTTTGAAGACGATAGCCTCTGAAGATTGCAGCAGCACTTTGGCAAGAATTCCTGATCTCTGGTGATGATTCTGATCTCTATGTGTATAATAATGAAAACTTGAAACTCTATTTATAGAGTTCTGGAAATAACTAACTTTTAGTTATTCTGACTTGCGCAGACTTTGGATTGCGCAGACTTTGGATTGCGCAAGCAATGAACTGCGCAGGCAGTTACTCGATCGTAGACCATCTGTCTGTGACGCGTGGCATTGTTTGATTGAAATGCGCTTGATCGTGTACAGACGGTTGCCACATGGTAAGTAATTGATGGCATGTAGGCCACGTGTTCATTTGTCAGTTGTCTTGATGGAGTGCGCCACCTGAATTGCGCTGGCTTCAGATTGCGCTGGGATGGACCGCGCTGCAGAGAGTCTGGCCGATTGCGCTGCATGTACAGCTGTCCTCGAGCGCTGTGCTGCACGATAAACGAACAGTTTTCTCGTTCTCCGTGCTGTCAGTTGTCAGAAGATCTGATTCTCTGTCAGATAATGATGACGATGCCACGTCAGCTTGCGCACTTGAATGAGTGCGCAGTTCAGCCTGCGCAATTGAGTTGTTGCGCAATCTGTCTCCTGCGCAGTTCACTTGAAGGATGCACAATTTGATTTCCACGACTTCTTTGATGGGTGCAACTTGATTTTTAGGACCTACAAGACCCCCTTCAAAGTTTTCGAAGTTTGAAAATAGTCAAAGCTTCGAAATACTTTGAATTTTGATTTTAAAATCAAGTTGCGCAAGTAATGACTTGTCTGCGCAATTGGAGGAGTCAGCTCCCATTTCTTCGGCGCAATCTGAGGCAACCGTTGCTCTCGAAAAACTATAAATAGTTCTCCTTTTTCCTTCTGTCATTCTTTACTTGTCTTCACTTTGTTTAAGAGAGAAAAATTCCCGAGCCTACTCCGACTCTCTTCCTTCTTCTCCGTCGACTTCAAATGGCTCCGAAGCGTTCCGCCGCCGACAAGGGCAAAGCCCCTGCCGAGTTTTCGACTCGTGCTGCGCCGCACATTTCACGACACGAAGTTGGTCACCCAGCTTTGCAAGGTAGTCGCTTGATCAAAAACCCTTTTTAGGGTTCTTCGACATGATTGAATCTTCAAACCTATCTCTTTTTAGAGATTTGGTTATACTGCGCCGCCCTGTTTAGGGTTTCGGTTGCACAAATCCAATAGTTTTCATTTTTATGAAGACTATTTTCTTGCGCAATCGGTTGGAAAGCGCTGGCAAAAGTCAGCGCAATCTGCTGTTTTGCGCAAGGCTGTCCAGCGCAAACTGATGCTTTGCGCAAGTTATTCAGCGCAATCTGATGGCTTGCGCAAGTGGATAAGTTGGCGCAACTGGACAGTTTGCGCATAGAAGCTGTTGTTGCGCAATCTGATGTTTTTCAGACAGCGCAATCTAATGCTTGCGCAATTTGCTGATTTTTTTGGACAGAATCTTTGATTTTGCATATACTGAATTCTGTCTTTCTGTTTGATGTAGTTAACATCAGAGAGGACCCAGAGTATGAAATCTTTGCAGGGACCCTTGCTGAACCAGAGTTTAAGGAAGATTTGTCCCATGTATTTTTTCTCCAATATGCTCTGCCATCCTCCCGTCAAGTCATCTTGGTAGCACAGAACAATGAAACTTTATTGAGTCTGATGAATGGACAGCCTCTGCAGATTGCCGATGCCATTACTCATAAGAAATCCCTGTTCTTATTTGGCGAAGCTATTGACAAGAGTTCTCAGCCGAGACCTCGTGTTGAGCAGAGACTCTTCCAGAGAAAGGAGAAAATAATACTGTTACCGGACATTGCCAGATGCCTCCCTCTAGCCCGCTATGCCCATGCAAGCCATCCCAGGAGGATGGACTGGGATATTATCCCTCTTCAGCAAGCAAGAACAGGAAATATTTGTGTAAAGAAAGGACCGAATAACAGGGATATGTTCTATAGCTCCTCTGAGCGTCATAGCTCCTTGCTCAGAGGATTGAAGTCTGGCTGCATCCCTCCAGAGAACTCCTCCTTGCTACTGTCGGTGAGGACGCCAATCTTTGCTAATGAATATGCAAAGGTTGAGGGCAGATACCCGGATCAGGACATCCGGTTGACAGGTCTGGTGAACCCAGACAACAAAAGATGGAACTGCATAACCAATTGGATATTGGTTCAGTTCGAAGAAAAGCTTAAAGAGATAGAGCTATATCAGGCGGTATACGCTACCGTATATGGATTCCTCCCAAACCCTCATCTGTTTTTCGCCTTGGCAGAGAGGTATAATTTTAGGACAGGGACATTCATGACACCCTGCAGGAAAATTGGACTAGCTCTCCATGAGATGAAATATATCTCGAGCTTACCAATGGGAGACTTCCCTTATGAAGAATATGTTCCAACAAACGACGAGTTAGACCGACTTCGTCGAGAGAATGCAGAGATGGTGGCCGTTTTTGAAGAACTACTGTGCCACTACAAAATTTGCTCCATGTACTATAAGAGTGGTTCTTCCGGCACTTGTTACTCATCAAAGTGGTTGCCCTATCTTTTCCTTAATCACATCATCGAGAAAAAGACCAAGGATCATGATACGTGCAACCCGACCTTCTTCAAACCTCTCTGCCACAGTGAGGTGATAAAATTGATGGAAGAGAACAAGAAAATGGACATCAAAGTTGATGATGAACTTCAATACCCTCCATTAACGACCGGAGATTTTATTGAGAGTTTTATGAGAATGGGCTACAGGCCCATGTCAAAGGAAGCCCAGTTGGCGGGTTTCCTGACATATTGGCTCCGACGCTTCGTCGTACCCGGAGCGAGCGCCGTAGATCGCTTCCACCGCGGCGTGCTCTTTGCTGCTGTCCGGTTAGTCTTTGGCTACCGGATGGATCTGCTGTCGGCGATGACCTGTAGAGTGAATGCGGGTCTTCGTCTTTATGTTGAATCTATGCTCAAATGGAAAGGTGAGAAGGGGAACTTCCCTCGACTGGAGCTGCCCTACACTTATTTGTTCGGATGGTTACTTCTGCACCATCCGTCATTGATGAACCCTGATATGGGAGCAGTCGGCGGTAGCTATTTGCGAAGATTCTCCCGGAGCAAATGGATATACACTAGTCTGAAAGATTGCAGACGTGCTTTGAACCTTGGGAAGGGGTGGAATTTCTACTGCGTTGCCCCTCCAACAGGCTATGAACATATGTCAACAAATCTAGTTGATCTTGGGAGGCAGCCTTTGGGTCGGGCAGCATTTGATTGGCTGAGGACGATTAGGCCGTCGCACTTGGTGTATAGATTTGAAGATGAATGTTTCTTGGAACCATATCTGCCAAGCCGCTTTGCTCGTCAATTCGGCTACGACCAGTTCCACGTAGGCAATGCTATAACTTGCCTGCAAGGAAAGGGGTATCTGATTGATGGCGCCAGAGCATGGGCTTATTACAACGCTCGAGACATAAGAACAGTGTTCTCGATGCCGACCAAGAGTGATCACGGCCCCCGGATGTTATACACATATTCGCTTTTTTACACAGCAGCGGATACATTCGCCGAGAACTTCAACCTTGTAGATAGCTTCGCGACGGCGACACGATTGAAGAAGGGAGCAACTGTTATGCTAGCTCCAGGAAATGACGAGCAGCATGAGCCTGTGGATGACCCGTTGGAAGCCTCAAGGGAAGCTAACTTCCCTGAGGAGGTCAATGAACCACTGCGAGTTTCTTTGAAAGTGGTCAAATCTTCAACCAAGAAGAGAAAGAGAAGGATTAATGAACCTTCTTCTCCGGTTGCAAAGAAGAAACTTATCTTAGACCCATCAGAGAAGGTCACCACCAGGTCACACTCTCGACAACTGGCCGAGTCGACCCAAAGAGAAGAAGCGACCACATCGACCTCTCTTTCAAGGCAGGTCGATGTAGTAGATGTGGAGAGTCCAGAGAGACCTCTTCATAGAAAGAAACTGGCCTCCAGAAGAAGAAAGAGAGTGATCACCCCTCCGAGACAAATCTTGTCCTCGGTAGTGGCCAGTGCTGTAGCTGGAATAACCATGTCATCCCCTACACCTGCCCCCGAGCCTAGGCAGGAGACTCGGTAGTGGAGCAACCACTTTGATGAATAACCTTGGTCTTTTTCTCGATGATGTGATTAAGGAAAAGATAGGGCAACCACTTTGATGAATAACAAGTGCCGGAAGAACCACTCTTACAGTACATGGAGCAAATTTTGTAGTGTCACAGTAGTTCTTCAAAAACGGCCACCATCTTTGCATTCTCTCGACGAAGTCGGTCTAACTCGTCGTTTGTTGGAACATATTCTTCATAAGGGAAGTCTCCCATTGGTAAGCTTGAGATATATTTCATCTCATGGAGAGCTAGTCTAATTTTCCCGCAGGGTGTCATGAATGTCCCTGTCCTAAAATTATACCTCTCTGCCAAGGCGAAAAACAGATGAGGGTTGGGGAGGAATCCATATACGGTAGCGTATACCGCCTGATATAGCTCTATCTCTTTAAGCTTTTCTTCGAACTGAACCAATATCCAATTGGTTATGCAGTTCCATCTTTTGTTGTCTGGGTTCACCAGACCTGTCAACCGGATGTCCTGATCCGGGTATCTGCCCTCAACCTTTGCATATTCATTAGCAAAGATCGGCGTCCTCACCGGCAGCAGCAAGGAGGAGTTCTCTGGAGGGATGCAGCCAGGCTTCAATCCTCTGAGCAAGGAGCTATGACGCTCAGAGGAGCTATAGAACATATCCCTGTTATTCGGTCCTTTCTTTACACAAATATTTCCTGTTCTTGCTTGTTGAAGAGGGGTAATATCCCAGTCCATCCTCCTGGGATGGCTTGCATGGGCATAGCGGGCTAGAGGGAGGCATCTGGCAATGTCCGGTAACAGTATTATTTTCTCCTTTCTCTGGAAGAGTCTCTGCTCAACACGAGGTCTCGGCTGAGAACTCTTGTCAATAGCTTCGCCAAATAAGAACAGTGGTTTCTTATGAGTAATGGCATCGGCAGTCTGCAGAGGCTGCCCATTCATCAGACTCAATAAAGTTTCATTGTCCTGTGCTACCAAGATGACTTGACGGGAGGATGACAGAGCATATTGGGGAAAAAGTACAAGGGACAAATCTTCCTTAAACTCTGGTTCAGCAAGGGTCCCTGCAAAGATTTCATACTCTGGGTCCTCTCTCCTCTCTGATGTTAACTGCATCAAACAGAAAGACAGAATTCAGTATATGCAAAATCAAAATTCTGTCCAAAAAAATCAGCAAATTGCGCAAGCATTAGATTGCGCTGTCTGAAAAACATCAGATTGCGCAACAACAGCTTCTATGCGCAAACTGTCCAGTTGCGCCAACTTATCCACTTGCGCAAGCCATCAGATTGCGCTGAATAACTTGTGCAAAGCATCAGTTTGCGCTGGACAGCCTTGCGCAAAACAGCAGATTGTGCTGACTTTTGCCAGCGCTTTCCAACCGATTGCGCAAGAAAATAGTCTTCATAAAAATGAAAACTATTGGGTTTGTGCAACCGAAACCCTAAACAGGACGGCGCAGTATAACCAAATCTCTAAAAGAGATAGGTTTGAAGATTCAATCATGTCGAAGAACCCTAAAAAGGGTTTTTGATCAAGCGACTACCTTGAAAAGCTGGGTGACCAACTTCGTGTCGTGAAATGTGCGGCGCAGCACGAGTCGAAGACTCGGCGGGGGCTTTGCCCTTGTCGGCGGCGGAACGCTTCGGAGCCATTTGAAGTCGACGGAGAAGAAGGAAGAGGGTCGGATTAGGCTCGGGAATTTTTCTCTCTTAAACAAAGTGAAGACAAGTAAAGAATGACAGAAGGAAAAAGGAGAACTATTTATAGTTTTTCGAGAGCAACGGTCGCCTCAGATTGCGCCGAAGAAATGGGAGCTGACTCCTCCAATTGCGCAGACAAGTCATTACTTGCGCAACTTGATTTTAAAATCAAAATTCAAAGTATTTCGAAGCTTTGACTATTTTCAAACTTCGAAAACTTTGAAGGGGGTCTTGTAGGTCCTAAAAATCAAGTTGCACCCATCAAAGAAGTCATGAAAATCAAATTGTGCATCCTTCAAGTGAACTGCGCAGGAGACAGATTGCGCAACAACTCAATTGCGCAGACTGAACTGCGTACTCATCCAAGTGCGCAAGCTGACGTGGCATCGTCATCATTATCTGACAGAGAATCAGATCTTCTGACAACTGACAGCACGGAGAACGAGGAAACTGTTCGTTTATCGTGCAGCACAGCGCTCGAGGACAGCTGTACATGCAGCACAATCGGCCAGACTCTGCAGCGCGGTTCGTCCCAGCGCAATCTGAAGCCAGCGCAATTCAGGTGGCCCACTCCATCAAGACAATTGACAAATGAACACATGGCCTACATGCCATCAATTACTCACCATGTGGCAACCGTCTGTACACGATCAAGCGCATTTCAATCAAACAATGCCACGCGTCACATACAGATGGTCCACGATCGAGTAACTGCCTGCGCAGTTCTTTGCTTGCGCAATCCAAAGTCTGCGCAATCCATCCTGCGCAAGTCAGAATAACTAAAAGTTAGTTATTTCCAGAACTCTATAAATAGAGTTTCAAGTTTTCATTATCATACACATAGAGATCAGAATCATCACCAGAGATCAGGAGTTCTTGCCAAAGTGCTGCTGCAATCTTCAGAGGCTATCGTCTTCAAAGTTCACATCGTCCAAGGGATAAAGCGATCGTCTTCAGATCGGATTCCTATAGTTGTACTTTCCCAGAATTCTTGTAATCTTCTTACAAAGTTTGTGAAATAAAGATCAACTTTTGTTTTTGCAAACACCGATCTGCAGCTCGCACTTAAGAAGAAGTGAAGGGACAGTAGTAGGTTTGGGCTTCTCTTATTATTTATGGAATCCCCCTTGGCCCCCTTTGGTCTGAAATAGCCATACGCACTTCCTAAGCCCATCCTTTTCCGTCCATCTTCGGTTTTCAGTTCGTTCATCCAACCAACATCGTCTGTACTCGAAAGAGAGTGAGTGGCGGATTCAAAGAAGGGCTACAGGTTACATTCTTTTTTTTTGAAAGATCAATTCACTCATGAGGAAAGTAGAATCAACTTGCCTTGTAAAGAATTATGTACCGAACCTAATGTATTAAGGATGTCGTTCATCAATGTAAGGGTCTGTTTGGTAAACGGGATTTAGGCTTGGAATTTCACTTTCTATTGGAAGTTGTCCAAAATCCGGTTGACCCACTGTTTGGTAGAGGAGGAACTGAGAATGGATTTGGAAATAGGCAGGAAAGTGCAGTTCATGTCCCTCCTTGTCCCCTCCTAAAATCCGGTTCTCAACATCCTTCCTCTCCATCTGGATGTGGGAGGGAAATGATATTTTCTAATTTTTATGAAAATTTTATTTATGTAACTAATTAAGAGTAATGGAAAATAAAGTATACCTAGCCGGAGCTCGGCCTTTTCCGTCGAGACGCCCGCGCCGGGCCCGACGAGTCCGTCTTCTTCAGATCTGCCACGCCGCCGCCGCACGGAGCGGCTGTGAGATCCGCCACGCCATCGCCATTTTCTCGCCGGAGGAGATCTGCGAGGAGGAGGAGGAAGATCACCGAGGAAGAAGAGGCTTGGATCCTTGGACGGAAGGGAAGGTGATCGGTGGGGAAGAAGAGCACAATTTTTTTTTTTTTTGGGGAATGAAACGTTTCTCTTCCCAACATGCGTCCCTTTCTCTTCCCAACTGACTAGTTGGTATTTACATGCGTAACAGCTCAGTCCATAACTATATTTAATAATATTAATTGGTATTAATTAATTAAGTATTAAATTTATTGAGAAGATTAAACTATTAAATTAATATTATATTTTTTATTATATAATTAGAATTATTAACTAATTAACTAATTCACCAAATGTTTTTATTAATTTTAATTAATTTAAATAATAATTATTATTATTATTACTATATACTTTTTCACTTCCCACTTCTCACTTCCTTACCCTAACCAAACACCTTTGTCCCCTACTAGGGGGACAAGAAAATACATGGATTTCTATTATTCTTCCATGTTTGAAAGTCCAAATCCAAATCTTCCACCACTTACCGTTTACCAAACAGGCCCTAATAGTAAAGGTTGAGGATTTTAGAATGGACGGCAAGGGAGAAATGTAGAAGGGGTGTCATCAAAGGTTTTTTTTTTATTGATAGACAAGAACTTCATGGGGATATAGTAAAGCACTTGATATGCAATATTTGATGTACATTGCTGTTCTTTGAATTGTTAAACTGATTCATTATTAGTTATGGAGTGGAACAAGGTTGGTGTATAAAGTTTCGAGACTAACATATTAAGAAAAATGTTTCTTGATTGTCTTAATCAATATAATTGTACAACTTAGTGGAATATAGTATGCTTTATGGGATGGTACAAAAATTTTGTGCTAATCGTTTAGGGGAATATCTATAAAATTCTACCCACATTAGTTGAATGCACCAAAATATGGAAGGTCAGACCATAAGTATCTTTTATTTCATGAGATGAGATTGCAATGTATAACACTATAACACCCAAGCCAATAATTACATTGTGATGTAGTATAGAGCCATATGTTATGAAGAGGAAGCTACTAAGCTGGTGTCAAAAGCTAACATAACTTTGGTGGTTGCATCCATAGTGAATGTTGTGGCCCATTTTAATGGGTATAAATATTTGTCAGGATTAAAGAAATGGTTTCATGAAAAATTAATAATTATTATGCTCTTAAATGATGCAAATTTGCCATGCATGTAAAAGTTTGACTCACCTGACGTGATACTCCTCGAGATATGAGAACATTTCTCAAGGCGTAAATTTATGGCGTTGCATAGGGTCCGCCATTGTGAAGTTTCCAAAGGGACCAAAATATGTTGAAATGTTTTGGCGCTCATGCCAAATATTATCGACTTATAGCAAAGTAACATATTTTTTTGCAGTGGGTCCATGAGAACTCTTTGAAACTTAGTTACTATATTACTATACAAAACAAACATAAAACATGAAAACTATTAAGCTTATGTTGCACGGATATTCCCCGGAAGGACCAAATCCTTGGCAATATCCAACACTTATTGTGTATGATACTTCTTTGGCACTCATGTCTGACATGACTCACCCGTATCTAGGCTCCAAATTGACCCAGAACGTAGTTGAAAGTAATTTTGACATATTTGTGGTCATGCCAAACATAATTGAGATAGAAGAAAGCATATTTCTTTGCATTGAATCATTTCTAGAACATATTGAAAACTAGTCACTGCCCAAAATATGCTTATATATATATATATATATATATATATATATATATATATATATATACTTCCACCATAATTAAAAGGAATAATATCTGCTTTCCCGTGGGATCGAACCCACACGCGTATGCACTATGTCTCTACCTACTGATCACTAGAGCCATGAGGTTTTGACTTATATATATAATATTAAATATGTAAAGAAATATGCTTTCATCAAGCTTCACAATATTAGTATTGGAATTGGTGTTGGAAGCTTCCTATGAGTATCGTTATTGACGGTTTCGGTGGTTTAGTATCATACTATCCGTTCTTCGTTTTGGAGAGGGAAAATGATTAGAAGTATTTAAAAAAGCAAAAAACATATTTGATACATATTTAGACATTTTTTTAATATTATATGTTGTTTCCCCATAGTTTTAAATAGAATTTTTTTTCCAAATTGCTATATCGTTCACCTGCAATACATAGTATTGTTCATTTACTTGTATTTAGACATACTACAACCACAATAAATAATCTTGATGGATATAATATTAATATAGATGAATATTATGAAATATAGATATACAATTTCGATAAATGGTAATGGTTATAATGTGTCGACGAGGAAGCCTATCATCAAAATGTAACATTGATCTTCGATACAATTCAGTCATTGTGTTGACACTATTTTTCCATACTTTTCTCTAATTCGGTCAATTTTTCTTTGTTGAATTGACCGGAGAAGAGACCTCCTACGTTGGTAGCAGCCAATATCGGTAGCGGCCAATATCAAATCAGGATAAGCCAAAACCGATACGTATCACTATTGATTGATACTGCAAACTATGATTTTCATGTGTATATATAATTGTATTCATGCTTAACCCGTATTCCCATTTTTTTTATAATGTCATATTGCGTATCTGTAGCCGTACATGAGTTTGGTGGTTGCATCCACAATAAATTTTGTGTCCCAATTTGACGAGTACAAATTTTAATGAAGATCATAGGATAGAGATCGTTTGATAAATTAGTTCGTAACATCCTTTGAAACACTGAAAATTTGCCATGCATGTAGAAGTTAACCCCGTTCGGCACGGTATAGACCATACTTCCTCGAGATATGAGTACATTTCTCAAAATAGTCAAAACATTGTAAATTTACGACTTTGAAGACAGTCCTCCGCTAGTATTTTGGTTCCATACGGACCCAAGAAGAGGCACTCATCTCTGCCCCCGCCCCGCCCCCCCCCCCCCCCCCCCCCCCCCCCCCCCCACACACACACACACACACACACACACACACACACACTACGTAAGTACGTAAAATGCTAAGCATGGTAAGCCGATGCCATGGCTTCTTAAGATTTTATGTTACGATTCCAAACTGTTGTGCATTTTCTTAGAACACTAGAATAAAATCATATGGCACTGACTCCAATATATGAGGGTGTCGCTTGGCGTGATGGTAATGCTTGGTTTGTGCATCCTGGAGGGTGTTGGTTTGTGTCGCGAAAACAACCTCTCCATATATATGGGGTCAAGATTGCATACATCTGGACCCTCCCCATGTCCTGCATAAGCATGAGCCTCGTGTCACAGGGACACCATTGTTCCTTACTAACTCAACATATGGTTTCAGGTCCAGATGTGTATCCAAATTGTTTAGGGGCATTGCAACACTTTTTACAGCTCTTTGCACATACTACCCCTAACTTTTGCTGAATTTTTTTTTTTTTTTTTTTGTTCTTGATGCATAGTTGTTAATTTAGAAGCTTTAACTGTTAATGGCCCCCAAAGTTTTGATCTAAGGGCCACAAATATTTGGTTTTTTTTGTCCTGCCAAACGACTTCAAGTCCTTTGTTGGGAATTAAAAGAAACTTCTCAGGCATTTATCTCCCATCATCAAAGCTATACTCTATATAGATCATGATCAATTGTTCTTTATGCTACGAGGAATTTTACACATGAGGGTTTTAGACTAAAGAGGCTGTGGATGTATAGTTTTCTTATTTGGAAAAGCTTTCATGTCAGAGCTTGCCATAAATTCAAGCACACACTAACAAAGATTAGCTTCATTACCGTTATCTTATTTTCTTGTGATTCCAAGATTGTAGTATTCACCTTGTGGTATCTGTGAAGTTGGCTTACCTCTTCGTTCATGGGCACACTTCCCTTTACAGGTTACACCAAATCTATACGGAAATCTAGTGGCAAACACTGCTGCCGGTATCGCTGGAGGTACTGGTGTCATGCCAGGAGGTATTCTTTTTTAACCCAAACTCTCTTTCCTTTTATTATTATTATTTTAGGCTAGTATTTATTATTTAATTTCCTTCTAAATTGGATATGTAATTTATCTCCCCATTTGTTGTGAACCAAGAGACTGTTTGGGGGCAAAGGTGTAGAGGCTGATTTTAATGGATATGTTGGGACAGACATATCTGCAGTTATGTGAATTCCTTTGTATTTTCTGAATAACAAAGCTCTAACACTTAATTTTAGCTTGTAAAACATGCAAATTTATTTTAAGAATGACTTTATACGAATCTACCGAGCATTGTTCTATTACTATATAAACCTCTTTTTGTGATTTTATGGGCAGCCACTACTCTTAAGGATTCTTATACTAGGAAGCAAGGACATGCCAAAATTGGTAGCTCTGTGACAGACACATCCATCTAACACATGCACGCGAACACATCTTTGTAACCATATTCTGGCTCTCTTTGTGGGTTTGCAGCATATAGCTATGTTCCGCAGACACGGGAAAATGGTGGCAGACACGTCCGTGACACACATGCAGACACATCCATCTGACATACATGTGTGCACATAATCTATATAACCATATCTGGCTCCCTTTGTGGTGTTTGCAGCATGACTATGTTGCACAGACACTGGAAAATGTAGTCCATATCCATGTCTGTATTCATGCAACATAGGTGATCTCCTACCGCGAATGACCGTATCTGTATCATATCTGCATTTGTGCAACATAGCAGCATAGGTTTTACAGGAAGCTTTGGTTTTTTGCACACAATAAAAACTTGAAACCAAAAAGTCTTATAAAATTGAGTTCTTAGGGATTAAAGCTCTTTCTTCACCGTACTGCACAATGACTCAAACGGTGCGTAGGGTTGACACACATGCAGACATCCATCTGACACACATGCGCTCACGCAAATGACATGCATGTACACACATCTTTGTAGCCATATCTGGCTCCCTTTGTGGTGTTTGCAGCATGACTATGTTGCACAGACACGGGAAAATGGAGTATGTATCCATGTCTGTATTCATGCAATATAGGAGCATAGGTTTTGTAGGAAGCTTCTTGTTTTTTTTTTTTTATATATATTATTCTGTTTCAACAAAAACTTGAAACCAAAGAGTCTTATAAAGTTGAGTTCTTAGGGATCAAAGCTCTTATTTGAACGTACTGCACAGTGACTCGAATGGTGCGTAGGGTTGACTCTTACCGCATTAATATACTCACAGTTGAGCAGCACCCACTTAAAAAGAGAGGGCCGGATCCTCTTAATATAGACAAAAATGTGTATTTACTCGAAGTTATCAGACCCGGACTGGACATCGACCTGGCTGAGGCTTCGGGTCACTGGTCTGATCTTGTGTGTGTGTGTGTGTGTGTGTGTGTGTGTGTGTGTCTATACACATATAATGTAAAAAATACATATGTAATATGTGTGTGCATGTCCTAAGTGCTGCAAACTATAAGAGTACAGGAGTCCCCAACAGATTGAATTTTAGGTACCATGCTTCAAGCAAGCAATAAAGAACTAAATAAGTACCGGTAATCAATATTAATTATTATCAGAAGTGATAATGAATAGCTGTTGAACCTAAATTTAATCACCTAAATAGCAAGTACTGATAATAAGAAAGATTCCACAATGCAGTCATCCAAGCTTTAAATGATAAAATTTAACTACACCCATGCAACATAGATGCTCAATATTAGTCCCACATCGGTTGGTGGGAAGTGTATGGGTGGGAGAGCAACCATTATAGGCAAGGGTGGAGAGGTCTTTTTTAATACTAATAAGAGGGGTTGGCTTTTATCCTCTTGATGGCCTGTCCCAACCCTAAAGTGTCACGCCCCGACCCGGAATCACCCGAATCATCGTCCTCGCAGGGGGCGTGATGCCGCACGAGCCTGGAGTTGCGCTCGTGCAAGGCAAGATGACAAGTTCTCAAATGGTTATCTTTTGATTCGATATTAACAACGAAAGGAATACAGAGTATACGAAACAATTCTCTTTATTGATATTCGAAACTGAGATTACAATGGCTTTCGATAGCCTAACAATATATGCCAGATTGGCTACAACACTCAGGTTCTCTCTTGCCCACAAAGGATTTTACCGTTCCATACATCATGCCTTCTATATCTCGGCCGCATCAATCCAGCTGCGTAGTCCGAGCGTCAATGCGATAGCACGCTTCAATGCGCTTCGGCATTCCAAGCCTTAACACGTTCAAGCAACGCTTCGTCGCGAGCAATCCATTCCCTGCACCCTGCATGAAGCTGGTGGGGGATCAGTACGTTCGTCCTCGCATGTACTGAAGCAAAGATCATCTTTCCAAACCGACATTTTAATATTTATGTTGAATCATGCAACTTAGCTTATGATCTTGCTATGTTCTCCTTAGGGTCAATTTCATGGCATCTTCGAAAAGTAAAACATGTTATCACAGCAGCAGGTTATCGAATTGAATATGCAAGCAAACAAGCAATCTCGTGTTTGATTCGTGGCTTACCAAGTCGATAACCTGCTGCTGTGATAACATGTTTTACTTTTCGAAGATGCCATGAAATTGACCCTAAGGAGAACATAGCAAGATCATAAGCTAAGTTGCATGATTCAACATAAATATTAAAATGTCGGTTTGGAAAGATGATCTTTGCTTCAGTACATGCGAGGACGAACGTACTGATCCCCCACCAGCTTCATGCAGGGTGCAGGGAATGGATTGCTCGCGACGAAGCGTTGCTTGAACGTGTTAAGGCTTGGAATGCCGAAGCGCATTGAAGCGTGCTATCGCATTGACGTTCGGACTACGCAGCTGGATTGATGCGGCCGAGATATAGAAGGCATGATGTATGGAACGGTAAAATCCTTTGTGGGCAAGAGAGAACCTGAGTGTTGTAGCCAGTCTGGCATATATTGTTAGGCTATCGAAAGCCATTGTAATCTCAGTTTCGAATATCAATAAAGAGAATTGTTTCGTATACTCTGTCTTCCTTTCGTTGTTAATATCGAATCAAAAGATAACCATTTGAGAACTTGTCATCTTGCCTTGCACGAGCGCAACTCCAGGCTCGTGCGGCATCACGCCCCCTGCGAGGACGATGATTCGGGTGATTCCGGGTCGGGACGTGACATAAAGTATGGCCTTTTTGTATTGAAATATTTGCTATATAAGTAAGGTTCACAGAATCTGTATCAGAATCGAACCCTTCCTATGAGTATCGCTATGGACGGTATCGGCATTATTTGTGATTTCTGAATGAAGATGGTATCACAAAGCAAGCAATTATTAAACTTATACGAAAACTATTTTATACTTTTAGGTATAATTTTAAAGTAGTTCCTGTGTTGTTTCTTACCAATTGGAATTGAATCAAATAGTAGTCACCTTTGCCGATGCGATAGATAAGTTTTCTTATTTTACATTTTTTACATGCTTTTACAACATTACTATTCTATTACACCATGTTGTTGATTGGTTTTTTCCCTTCAATTTTCTTTGCCGAATTAACTAAAAAAAGAGACCCCCAATGTCGGTATCGGTTGTGTATTGAATCGGGACATGCCAAACCGTATCGGTATCGGCCGATACTGCAAACTATGTATATAACGCGGCCGGGTTTGTAACAACCGTGTTGCACGGGTTTCAAAACCCAGCCGGTTCAACCGGTTTTAGCCGGGTCACTGAGAAAATAGTCAAACAGTGAATCTGGACCAGATTAGCTACTCGGTCACCGGTTTTCTGGTCCGGCTGCCGGTCCAGGTTTGATAACTATGGGTTTACTTACTGCTTGTTGGACAATAAAGAGAACACTTTTGCATGTAGTTTGATGGTTTTTCCATAGTTGGTTGTGGCTAAGTTTGTTTTCGCAAGTCCACATATTCCCTTGCTGTAGTTTTTGTGAATTCACCTTACACCTTTCATCTTTTGTTTTATTTAGGCAACGTGGGCCAAGGTCATGCAATTTTTGAGCAAGGTGCTTCAGCAGGAAACGTAGGTAACCAGAAGCTGGTAGAGCAGAAGAAGGCAAACCCTGTAGCCTTGCTGCTATCATCTGCCATGATGCTGAGACATCTACAGTTCCCGTCATTTGCAGATCGACTGGAAACTGCTGTCAAGCGTGTAATTGCTGAAGGCAAATACATGACCAAGGACCTGGGAGGCACCAGTACCACCCAGGAAGTGGTAGATGCTGTAATAGTACAGCTTGACTGATCTGATTACTTCGCGTTTATTCTTTTCTGGGTAGAAGGTGAACTTTTTGCCCCAGATTCGTGTTTCGTACAAATTACAGTATTTTACTGTTTATATCATAGGTTGCCTGCTGAACCCAAGAATTTTCCTCTTAAATAATTGTGTACCTATGTTGGGATATCAAAAGGCATTTTGGATTTTGATGTGTTCATGGAAGACCATTTCAAGTGAGCAATAAAAATAGGAAGAGCTGATGCTAAACTGTAGTATTTCTTGCTGCAGTGTTTAAAGGTTTTTACGCCAATTTGATATGAATCAAGTTTTTCCCGAGTGTGAACTCCTTTACCGGCAAAGTGATGATTTTCTTTTGATGTGCTGATGGATTGTGGTTTTGAAGTAAGTACATATTGGTTAATTCTTCGGATTTGATGAATTGATTTCCCGTGGATGTGTGCCCCGTTCAGAGAAAGAAACCATAAATGTTGTAAACCTTTCTGTGACGATAGAAGATTAAGACATGGAGGAGTTCTGAGACGCAAAATCCAATCTAAATATTTGCAACTGAGACGTGGTATGTGTTGATAAGATGACAATGTATGTCTTATACACTTGTGGTTCAGGCATATTCTGGCCTCTTCTTCCCTTATGTTGTTTCTCCTCCTCTAGCATCTGTAGGAACGATAGACAAGTGAACTAGTTACCACGGTTTAGAACTTGGGATAACTTGTGAAGAATAATGTGAACAATAGAGAATGTTGTTGGTGCAGTTTCTCTGAGTTATGCGTCCAGACTATTGGAATGATGCTCTCGCGGACTAGTGCTCACTGTCACGGGCTTATAGTGTCTTGCCTACACTTCGACCCGTGCGGCGCACAAACATCCTACCCGAAGACCCGTGCCGGTCTTTTACAAACGCTTAGCTAGATCCCTAAGGTAATAGTTTGAACAATGTGGAGCAAAAGAGAGAGATTGGAAGATTGAAAACTTCACTATACTAGAGAGACTTTACTCTTTTTTGGTGGTGAGAACAAATGAGCTTTCCACTTATTTATAATGTCTCAAAAAGCCTACATGAAGCTTCTGGAAATATAATATTACATGGATTATTCTCGGGCTTAGATATTTCCTAACGAAGTCTCTAGAACATTTAGAAGCTATAGAGACTTCATGAATCTTCAAGAAGACTCCACAACATTTCACAATATTCTGGAAGACTCTGGAAGCTTCTAGCAAAACCTCGGTCCGTAGAGGGTTATGGAGATCCGTCTTGGTGGGACAAAAAACCTTGGATGTGACACTCCCCCCACCTGTTTCGTCGACGCCATCGTCGACGAATGCACCAAGTCTCGGAACGACATCCACCCTCGTAGGCATGGTCGTTGCACGTTGTCCCTTCTTAGTGCGTCTCATGTAGCGCTTTCCAGACTTGTCCATCTTTTTTTCAAGATCGGAAACAAACTGGTCCGCTGCACTAACTTTGGCCTTGGTTTGTGCCCTCCTCAGTACAAGAATAGACTCGTGCGGGCTGTCAGGTCGTTGATCCACCTTATCTCGTGGCTGCACATAGTTCTCTACTCCAAGTCCTGTTGCAACTCTATCGACCCGAACGCCCTCCACAAGCTTTGAGCAACTCTTTGCACGAGCTACTCCACTTTGTCGCCTTAGCCTTCTCGTAGTTCGTGACGTGCTTCGCTGCACTCATGCCTAGCCTGGTAGCATGGTCCACTTCCCTCCGTGGAAGTGACTCCTTGGGACGTCCCTTTGCAACACCTTTGGTCTTGTACGGAAGGCTTTCCTCCTCGAAGCCCTCCTTCATTTCCAGTATCGTTAGGTATGCCTTCTCCCTGTTTCTACCCTCCTTGAGTTGAATGGCGGAAATCGCTTTTCCTTTGACGGCTCACCTCATGCAACTTTTACCAGGCACGACAAGCCTTTTTCCATGAAGCTGACGACTCCCAAATGTGGCATCGGAACCGCCTTCGTCGCGATAAGGAAATACATGTCCAATATCATTTTGTAGTCGTCTAGCGATGTAGCGATAAAATTGGCAACACTCGACCAATTTTTTACCATTATATGAACTCCCTTGGCTACCCCCTGCATGGGGCGTGCCTTCGCATTGACTGTATTCATCTTGCTTGAATCTTTCTCCAAGGCTAGACCCAAGTGACGGACATCCGCGTCCGAGGTTAAGTTATGAGTGGTGTCCGTGCCAACCAATGCTTGTATGCTCATGCCCTTGATTCTCACGTTAACGTACATGAGCTTCAGGCCCAGAGCCTTCGTCACAGCAGACTTGGTCTTGACAAATTTGAGTAAGCACAACCTCCCATGTGCGCTCTCACTTCGCAGTCCTCGTCCTCCACCTACTCGCTTCGGACGACATTGACACGCATGGTTCCATCCGGACAATCTCGAGCAATGTAATTTCCTCCACATATGAAACATGAAACTACTCTCTCTGGGTGTGCCTTATCGCGCTTCTTTCCCTCAGACAGAACCTTCTTAGGAGATCTCTCCCACTCTCCCCCACCATTCTTCTTGGTGGCCTTTGGATTGGCCTTGGCATCGTTGTCGTCCCATATGTACTCGACGAGCCTCTTGGCTACTACCACGGAGGTGTTCAAGTCTTCAAGTCTTGCACCCTCTATCGCAACAATTTTTAAGCCATGCACGATTAAAGTCCATCGAGAAAGAAGAACAAGCGATTCTCTTCGCCCATGCTAGATATCGCGAGCATCAAGCATATGTACTCATCAATGTATTCCTTGATCACCTCGGTATACTTGAGTTGCCGAAGCTCCGCATCGTTGCAAACTCCATATTCTCCGGATAGAACTAAGACTTGATCTCCTTCTTAAGATCCTCCCAAGTCTCTATCGAACACAAACCCTTCCCGGCTTCTATGCACCTTCGACGCCACCACAACATAGCATCATCGGTAAGATAAAGTGAAGCAATATCTTACTTCTCGGCATCATCATTGATGTTCAATGCCTTGAAGTATCATTCACAAGAAGTTCTCAACTTCTTTGGCATCTCGCTCCTCGCTGAAGAATTTTGGCTCAGGAATCTTCTGTTCCGGTGCCTCTCTACTCGACGGACCACCGTTCGCAACGGTTTTTTTTTTTTCCAATATGGCAACTTTGGTCTTGAGTTCTCCGCAACCCTCGATCACGTATTTAGCACCACAGCCTCGGACCTTCTGCACAAGTCCTCAATTTTTGCATGATGTCCCTTGAGCTTCTCCTCAAGTGCGAATCAGATCTCTTGGAATTGTTCCTGAAAGATTATCGTGACGTCACTCTCCAACCCATCATAGAACTCTTCTAGCTTCGTGTTGCTTTGCTCCATGGAGCACATGCGCATATCCATGTCCCTTGAACCTGTCTCCAAGACCTCGAGGCGCTCCGCAAGATCGGTAAGGCTACGCTCTGTCGTAGACTGCTTGCTCTTGCCCCTCATACGAGTCTTAGTGTGTCCCTTCTTAGGCGATTCGGGTCCCTCCTGGACATTTTTGGATGTCGACATGGCATCAACCGACCTTCTCTGATACCACTTCTCACGGACTTAGTATTTTTTCCTACACTTCGACCCATGCGGCGCACAAGTTTCTTACTTGAAGACCGGTGCCAGTCTTCTCCAAACGCTTAGCTAGATCGCTAAGGCGATAATGAAAACAATTTGGAGCAAAAGAGAGAGATTGGAAGATTGAAAACTTCACTATACTAGAGAGAGAGTACAATTTTTTAAGTGGAGGAGAACAAATGAGCCTTCCACTTATGCCTCAAAGGACCTACAAGAAGCTTTCTAGAAATAGAATATTCCAAAAATTATTCTCGGACCTTGATATTTTATAAGGAAGTCTCTAGAACATCTTCATGAATCTTCAAGAAGAGTCCACCACATTCCACCATATTATGGAAGATTTTGGAAGTTTTTAACAAAATCTCGGTCCGTATCTGGATATGCAGATCCATCTCGGTGACTGGTGAGACGAAAAACCTTGGACGTGACATCACGGTGGATCTTAATTGCTTATGCTGGACCTGTTTCATTCATGGGTAGAGGGGCTGTTCCCGCACAGCCCACAGGACTGGTATTTCAGCGTGGCTGCTCAGGCCCAAGCCCAGCCCCTCCGACAGGGCCAATCAATTTAACTAGTCAGTTCAATCAACCATAACCGTTTTACACTTTTGGAGTCGATCGAATGTGTTGGTTGAACTCGATGGCGAGTAGAGATGGTGGTTGATAAAACTTGATCGTGTGCTCAATGTGGTTGGCAACACTCAGGGTGCGTTTGATTACAAGGTGGAAAATACGTAGAAATCAGATTACGAAAACAGGAGTGGTATGATTCTTATTTGTCTTTATTCACTTCTTCTAATGTTCTGAATGCAGGAATTTAAGATTTAATTAAGAATGTTATTACATCTCCAAACATAAGCTGACACTAGGGTTGCTTATTTGTGGAGATACGATAAGAGACATTCCTGTTAGAAGGGAAACTAGAATTGTAGAATAGTATATTTCTTGTTTTTTTCATCATATGGCAAGGGCCATATATATAGTGATAAGGGGCAACCCAAGGGTCAAGAGTTACATAACCCAAGGGTCATGAGTTACATGATCCCAAGGGTCATGTGTAACTCATGACATAATGGTGAATATCTAAGGGTTTCACAACACTCCCCCTTATTCATCCATTTCCTTGGATCTACTTATGAAATACTTCAGGTTTCAATAAGCTAATGGGGTGGATACTGCTGGATCCAGAGTAAACTTGGTTTGCCTCATTAAAACCTTGGCTGTGGAAAACCCAGTGGGAAAAACCATCAGTCCTAAGGAAAAAGAGTACAATCCTATAGTTTTACTCCCCCTGATCTATACAAGCTTCAGGCTTGCAGGTCTTTTAGTTGCCTCATCCCTATTCCTCTTACAAGCTTTACAAAAGTACATCGTGGCAGTGTTTTGGTAAACAAATCTGCTAAGTTATTACAAGATTGAATTTGTTGTACTTTGACTTGTCCTTTCTCTTGAAGGTCGTGCGTCCAGAAGAATTTGGGGGATATGTGCTTCGTTTTGTCACTCTTCATGTATCCTTTCTGAAGTTGAGCTACGCATGCTGCATTATCTTCAAAAAGGGTAGTAGGCTCAAGTTCACCAGTCTTCAGGCCAGTAGATGCCAAAATGTGCTGAATGACAGAGCGAAGCCAAACACACTCCTTGCTTGTTTCATGGATTGCCAGGAGTTCAGAATGGTTGGATGAGATAGCCACACTGGTCTGTTTGACGAACCTCCAGGAGATAGCCGTACCACCGAAAGTAAACACAAATCTAGTTTGTGATTTCTCTGTGTGGGGATCTGATCTATAACCTGCATCTGAATAACCAAGTAAAGTGGAAGATCCACTATTCGGGTAATATAGTCCTAGGTCTATAGACCCTTGGCGGTAGCGCAGAAAATGCTTCACTCCATTCCAGTGGCGCTTTGTGGGCGCTGCACTGTATCTGGCTAATAAGTTAACTGAAAATGCTATATCAGGACGCGTACAGTTAGCCAGATAGAGTAGTGCCCCAATGGCACTTAGGTAAGGTACTTCAGGACCTAATGATTCCTCCCCCTCTTCCAGTGGACGAAAAGGGTCCTTCTTTACATCCAATGATCGAACGACCATTGGTGTACTAAGGGGATGGCATTTATCCATGTGGAATTGTTTAAGTAATCTTCGTGTATATGTAGATTGGTGTAACAGGATACCACCCTTTAGGTGTTCGATCTGTAAGCCAAGACAATACTTTATTTTGCCTAGGTCTTTCATTTCAAAAGTTGTCTTAAGGCTTTCAGATATCTCAGTGATCTCTGCAGGAGATCCAATGAGATTTAAGTCGTCGACATAAACGGCGACTATAACAAATCCTGTTCCCGATCTTTTTATAAAGATACACGGGCAGACTTTATCATTAGTAAATCCTTGCGTAGCAAGAAACTCACTTAGTCTGTTATACCACATTTTTCCTGATTGTTTAAGACCGTACAATGATCTTTGTAACCTTACAGAATAGGTGTCCCGAGGTCTATCTGTTTTCTCTGGTGAAATTTTATATCCTTCAGGGAGTTTCATATAGATATCTTTATCTATATTGCCATAAAGATATGCAGTCACAACGTCCATGAGCTGCATTTCTAGGCTTTTCAGAGAAGAGAGGCTGATCAGGAATCTGAAGGTATTCCCATCCATGACCGGAGAATATGTTTCTTCATAATCTATTCCCGGTTTCTGGGAGAAACCTTGTGCTACAAGGCGTGCTTTGTAGCGCACAACTATGTTGTGTTCATTTCTTTTTCTTGTGAAGATCCATTTATATCCCACAGGTTTTACACCTTCAGGTGTTTGGACTACAGGTCCAAAGACTTCGCGTTTCAAGAGTGAGTCCAGCTCTACTCCTATTGCCTCATTCCACTTTGGCCAATCGCCTCTGCGTTTACATTCTGCTAGAGACCGTGGATCGATGTCATCGTCATTTTCAGTGACGTGAACGGCAATATTGAACGAGAAATCGTCGTCGACGACTGTGCTTTTTCTGTTCAGTACCTCTCCAGTACGTACATAATTTAATGATATTTCTCCTGTTTGTTCCTCTTCAGGAGAAACTAGGAGGGGAGAGGTAGCTGATCTGAGCTCAGCATCCTGTGTTGGGATCTTCTTAATTTCTCCAGGGTTTTTTCTTTTACGAGGGACTTTGTCTCTCGAACCTGGTGGGCGTCCTCTTTTTAATTGAGGTATTGCCATTTCTGCTGCCGGCGGATTGCATCCATCTTTGGAAATGTCAATCCTAGCTGGCGTGTTGGCAGCAGGGACGTGTGATCTGACAATCTTCTGGTTGTCAGTAAATGTATCTGGAAGTAGATGTACAGTGTTCTGAAGATGTAATATCTTCAGGATCTCATCTTCACATTGACTTGTACGTGGATCAAAATGAGACAAAGTTTTTGTGTCCCAAGAAATTGTCTTAGAAGCTTCTGGCTTCTTAGACTGTGTGCCCAGTTTAGGAAATAGTCCTTCATCAAACTCACAGTCTTCAAGACGTGCCTTAAATACGTCACCCGTCAGGGGTTCTAGGTATCTAATTATAGAGGGTGAGTCAAACCCAACATAGATACCTAATCGACGTTGTGGACCCATTTTGGTCCTCTGTGGGGGAGCAATGGGGACGTAAACAGCACAACCAAAAACTCTCAAATGAGAGATATTTGGAGGTGAACCATAAGCGAGCTGCATCGGAGATAGAATATGACCTCCAGAGGGTCGTATTCTAATAAGTGATGCGGCATACAATATAGCATGACCCCAAGCTTCCACAGTCAACTGTGACTGCATCAACAATGGACGAGCAATCCATTGTAATCTCTTAATAAGAGATTCTGCTAACCCGTTCTGGGTGTGAACATGAGCTACAGGATGTTCAACTTCGATGCCAGTTGCTTGGCAATAGTCTTGAAAAACCTGTGAAGTAAATTCACCCGCATTATCAAGTCTTAATTTTTTGATATGGTTATCGGAAAATGAGCCCGCAACTTAATTATTTATGCCAATAGCTTAGAAAAAGCTAAGTTGCGGGTGGACAAAAGGCACACATAAGACCATTTAGTAGATGCATCTATAAGTACCATAAAGTACCTAAATGGACCACTTGCGGGGTGAATAGGTCCGCAAATGTCTCAATGAATTCTCTCTAAGAAGCTAGGAGACTCTAGTCCCACTTTCAAAAGGGATGGTCTCGTTATAAGTTTGCCTTGAAAACAAGGTAGACACGAGTAATCATACTTCTGAAGATTCTTCAGGTTCTGCAGGTTGTGTCCACTGGATTGGCTTATGATTCGTTTCATCATAGCTGATCCTGGGTGACCCAATCTATTATGCCAAAGTTTAAATTTTGGCGATGAATGACACTTCTGGTGCACAATCATGTTAGCTTCTGTTGATTGAATATGAGTATGATAGAGACCCGACGGGAGTCCCTTGAATCGTTCTAAGATAGTTTTTGAACCATCTTTTAGACGAGTAACATACAGATATTCTGCCTCATTTATTTCATTTGTTTCTAAGTGATATCCGTTTAAACGAATGTCCTTGAAACTTATGAGATTCCTACTTGATTTAGGGGAGAATAGTGCATCTTTTATTACTAATCTTGTTTTATTTGGGAGCAATATAATTGCTTCACCAGATCCTTCTATTATGTTTGATAGTCCTGATATCGTAATAACGGGACCGTCATAATCATATAAGCTATAAAAATAGCTTTTTTTCTCGAAGGATTGTGTGCGTCGAGGCGCTGTCCACAAGGCATTCACACTTCATCTATAGATCTATGAAAAAACAACAACAAACCATCGTAATTAAAACAACGGTTTTGAAATACAATTTTTGTTTTAAAAAAAATCTCTTATATCTATCGACGGACCGATATAGAGAGGTCAATAAGTTGCTTGCAAAAATGCATAATATATAAATACAATTTGAGCAAAAAAAATAATAATATTCGGTCATCCCCTTTCGGTAGCTCTACGTGAATATGACCAGGCGGGAAAATGAGGGAGGAGGGTCACCGGGGACCTCTTAAGAACCAAGCCCCAAGTTCTTTCTGACATCATACCCAAATAGGTGAGCCTATTCGGAGAGACTTCGTAAAATTTTCTTTGTCAAATGTAAGAATAAATATCATTTTTCAAGAAATTTAAAATAGAAGCATAATATGAAAATGCGGCAACAAGTTTTTAAAAGCATGAAATAAGATAGTGGCTCTAGTCGAGTAGGTCGTCGTTCTCGAAGTCTTCCGCCGAGAACTGAGTAGACTGCTGCTTTTCTACCAGATTTGTTTCAACTTGAGACTTCTGGCTCGCTTGATACAGATTTTGTAGATGTCGCGGGGTGCGACAGTTTCTGGACCAGTGTCCAGTCGTGCCACATTTTTGGCATTTGTCCTCCCAATTTTTCTTGGGAATGGACATCAGTTCTGTGGTCTTCTTCCACTTTTTCTTTGTCCCACTTTTGCTGCTCTGGGGATGAAAGTTGTTCTGGGGTGGACTTCTGGCCGGCCTCTTATAGGCATTCCCCATGTTAGATCTGTCCTTATTTTTCTTCTGCTTCTTGGAAGAAAAATGAGCTTCTGGGAGAGGAGCTGAGCCTGCAGGGCGTAGGTTATGAGTGGCCAAGAGAAGTTCTCTGTTTTGCTCTGCCATCATCAGGGTGGAGTGCAATTCAGAGTACTTTGTGAACTTTCGTTCACGGTACTGTTGCATGAGGATTGCGTTCTTCTCGTGGAAGGATGTATAAGTTTTTTCCAACATGCGATACTCCGAGACTTCTTCACCATACAACTTCAGGCGTGAGGTGATATTATGGAGAGCTGAGTTGTACTCAGCTACGGACTTAAAGTCCTGAAGTCGAAGGTTTTCCCACTCATACCTTGCACGTGGGAGGATTACATCTTTTTGATGTTTATAGCGGTCCTCCAGTGCAGTCCACAATTCCTTTGGGTCTTCTACAGTGAGGTATTCGGCCTTCAGGGTCCGATCAATGTGTCTCCTGATGTAGATAATGGCTTTCGCCTTATCTATATCAGAGACTTTCACTGTAGAAACAACCACAGCAGTGTCTGCTGTATTTCCCGTACCAGTGGCCGGAGCCGATGGAAGAGGAGTTGAAATTGTGGCTAATAAGTCCTGGGCACGTAAGTGGAACTTCAGGTCCACGTGCCAGCTCAAATAATTTTTTCCAGCAGCATCTAGTACTTCGAAATCGACACTCGCTATTTTGGCCATTTTATCTATCATGTGAAAAATATGCATAAATTAAAATTAAATATTTATGCATAATCATAAATGTTACATAGCTCATAATAAAAATATCACGGTGCTTAATAAGACAGTTCAGTCCAGAAGCTAATTGATGAGTATATCCGAATTATTAACAGTAAATTTAAGAAAAAAATTGTTTAACAACAAATTGTATTCTTTAACAGAATATGAATTGTTAACAGAGGTAGTTTAACACAAATTTGTTAACAGAACAGAACAGAACAAACAATTTGTTAGCTGAACTGAGCTAATTTAAGAGAACGCAACTTGCAAAAAATTTTTTTTGTGTAACTAATGTTCTATTTTTAACTTATCAAAAATTGATATTCTTAACAGAACCGAAATATTTTAACCAAAGTTCTAATCCGAAATAATTTGACAACAACGTAGAGATGGTAACAGTAGCAAATTTGCAAATTTTCTATCAGTAAGCAAATTTTCTATTACTTTGAAGCAAAGATGCTAATAGAAAAATAGTAGTTGAAGCAAATATGGTAAGAGAACTAACAGTGAGCAAAATTTAGGCAAATGTTAAGTGAGGCACAAAATGTTTATTTAAGTGACAGAATGTTGTAAAATGTTGCAAGGCAGTTGCTAAGCAAAATTCGGTAACACTATTTTTGTTGGAGAGTAGCAATATAAAGAATATCACTCTTAGATTGTTAGATATATATATTGCTAATTTCCATTCAAATAATTAATTTGTAAAATTTTTTTTTAAGAAGTGTTACCAGCCTCTGGTCGGATCGACTAGGAAAAAAAGAAGAAGGATGACGTCGAGATCTGGACGTCGATTCTCCTTACTTCAGCAATCGTGCTGATAACGTGTTAGAAGGGAAACTAGAATTGTAGAATAGTATATTTCTTGTTTTTTTTCATCATATGGCAAGGGCCATATATATAGTGATAAGGGGCAACCCAAGGGTCAAGAGTTACATAACCCAAGGGTCATGAGTTACATGATCCCAAGGGTCATGTGTAACTCATGACATAATGGTGAATATCTAAGGGTTTCACAACAATTCCAAATATATAATTTAAATTTTTAGACTGGACTGTCTAGTACCCAATACCAGGCCCAAAACTTGATTGGGCCCAGAAACAAGCCAGATCTGGCTCGTTTCTCAATCGGTCCACGTCCTGGTCATGCTACTTTCTAGCCCAGCCCGCGGGCCAATGGGCTGGGTTTTATTAAGAATTAGAAGAGGTGAGTCACATATGTCAATACTTGATCCTTCTGGCTTGTATTAAAAATAAATTTAAATTTTTTTCTCTTGTCATTTTTGCTTTTTTGCCTCCACACACACACACACACATATATATATATATATATATATATATATATGAAAATTAGGCTTCACCATAAATTTTTTTTTCCTAAAAATATTCTTCACTACCCTTTCATATGTATTAAAGTTGATAAGGGTATCTGAGTAATTAAAAAATAATTAAATATGTATGCATGTATATATGCAAAGTAGGCAGTTTGAAGAATGATAGTTAATAAAGCAAAGATATGCATACATGCAAAGTATGTTGGTGTTTTATTCTACATGTTGTGTGTTCACAACATTCTATTGTTAAAAGATAGTCCCACATCGGAAAAACACACCAAGTTGTATCTCTATATATTACTTATGAAGGAATAGAGAGATGCACATGGGTTGAGGCCCAATGGAGGGTGCCATGCGGGAGGATTTTACATAGAGGTGAGAATAAGAAACCAACTTTTGGCCAAATGAAAATAGATTTAAATCTATTGGAGCTAAGCCCCGAAGGGGCTTAGCGACTCGGACTCGGACTCGGACTCGGACTCGGGCTCGGACTCGGGCTTGGGCTTGGGCTAATGGGCTTTTGAGGCTTATTGTGGCTTTTTGATGGGTCTTGTGGGCTCAGATCCGGAAAAGGCTCAGATCCAGAAAATTCGGATCTGGCATTAAACAGGGCGTGCGTTCAGAATTTGAAAAGCCCATCTCGTGCCTATAATAACAGAAGCATCTCCTCTCTCCAAGGTAACAGAAAATACTTAGAAAAATTTCCACAGAGAGAGAAGTGCTGCTGCTATTCCGAGGAGTCGACATTCTTTTGGCCAGCGAGCGTTCTAAAGTTCTCTTCGAACTTGCTGGTTCCTGGAGGCTTGTCCGTAAGGCGGATATAGCTTTGAGCGCCGGTGATCTTTCACCCCAGCAGGCTTTCTTCTTCTTCTGTTGCCTTCGAGAATACCGTCGCTTCTCTTTAGAAGTTACACGGTTCTGTTGCCTTCGAGAATACCGTCGCTTCTCTTTAGAAGTTATACGGTTCTGTTGCCTTCGAGAAATATTATAAAATAATCTTTTTAGATTCTCGTAATACAACATCACCTTCTTTAGGGTGTTGTTGCTGGAAACATTGTCTTTACAATTGTTTCTGAACTCGTGTTTTTCCATCGATTGTTCGCCAAGGGACTAACAATCTCAAAGCTATATCGAAAAGATGGATAACTCACGTGCATCGCTCGTCAATACCGACTTTAACAAGTTGGAGAAATTTGACGGCGAACATTTCCAAATCCGGAAACGGAAAGTAACCTTAAACATTCAACTCGTGGAAGTTGACCACGTGCTGAATGAGGAAGAACCGGTCGTTCTAACAACCGGAACCGCAGAAGTTATTGCCACTGCTAAGTCCAAGCAGGCAAAGTGGATTAGAGAAAACAGTATCTGTAAACTGTTGATTCTCAATAGCATGGAAGACTCTCTGGCAGAGTCCTATTCGAAGAAGAATTCTGCAAAAGAGATTTGGGACTCCTTGGGGAAATTGTACGAAGATGACGAGAATCGGTCCAAGATCTTCTTGGTTGAAAGATACCACAAGTGGACCTTCGAAGATGAGAAGGCTATGCTGCCCCAAGTAAAGGAGTTTCTGAAGCTGCGCCAAAAATTAGATGACGAGAAGATGCCTCTTGTCGACAAGTTTGTCGTTGGAGGAATCGTCTCTAAACTTCCTGCGGGTGGAGCAACTTCTATGCAAGGATGCACCGCAAGAAGCTGGACATATGTATGGAAGATCTCCTGCAAGAGATCCATGTTGAGGACGAGATGCGCTCTCAACAGAAGATGGATTCTCTGTCCAAACAACTGGCGAAAGCAAATCTGGTCCAAACCAGAGAGTACAAGGGGAAGCAGGCGGCTTCTCCTCATAAGAAGAAGAAGGACTTCACTAATCTGAAAGTGAAGAGCCCTTCATTCAAGAATCAGAAGTCCAAGTCCCATGTGACTTGTTACAAATGTGGCAAGAAGGACCACTACAAAAGTGACTGCAAGGAACCAGAAAAAGGTGAGCCTAGTAAGGTTTCTTTGGTTACTAATCTGGTTGCAATGATAGCGCAGGTTGCAAATGTGGGGGTTGACTCGGACTGGTGGATAGACACTGGTGCTACGTGTCATGTCTGCTCAGACAAGGAATGGTTCGACTCATATGAGCCAACTTCCGAGAAAGTCATAATGGCGAACCAGGCACAAGCTGAAGTACTGGGGATCGGGACGGTGGAGCTGAAACTCACATCGGAGAACACTCTGACGCTTCAAGGAGTGAAGCATGTTCCTGCAATTGCTAAGAACCTGATCTCTGGGAGCCTGCTTTGTAACGCAGGCTTGAGGATGGACATCAATGCTGGCCAGATGGTGATGTCCAAGAAAGGTACATTCTTCGGAAAAGCTTTCCAGACTGAAGGAATGTACAAAGTTCAGCTTGTTGTAACCCAGAAAAATGATATTAATGCTATTTCTACTTTGAACTATTCTTTTGAGTTGTGGCATAATAGGCTAGGACATGTTCATTGTAAAAGAATTAACAAAATGTCTAGCCTAGGACTTATCTCCAAGTGTGGGGGTAAGGTAGAGAAATGTGAAGTGTGTGCTCAGACGAAGATCACCAGGAAACCCTTTCACAGGGTCCATCGAAGCACAGATCTTCTGGAGTTGGTTCACTCAGATATCTGTGACTTCAAGCAATTCTCTACAAAAGCCGGGATGAAGTATTTTATTACTTTTATCGACGACTTCTCAAAGTATGCTTTTGTCTACTTGCTCAAGTCTAAAGACGAAGCATTCGAGAAGTTCAAGGAGTTCAGGGCCGAGGCTGAACGGCAAACTGGACAACAACTCAAAAGGCTAAGGAGTGATCGAGGCGGGGAGTATCGGTCTCATGATTTCTCATCATTCTGTAAAGAACATGGAATCATAAATGAGACGACGGCTCCGTACTCTCCTCAATCCAACGGAGTAGCAGAAAGGAAGAACAGAACGTTGACAGAGATGATGAACTCTATGCTGTTGACTGCGGGTCTTCCAAAGAGCTTCTGGGGAGAAGCTGCATTAACGGCTACTTTCATTCTCAATAGAGTACCGTATGCAACTTTGGATATAACCCCTCATGAACTCTGGTTCAAAGTCAGACCTAACTTGAATGTCATTCGAGTGTGGGGGTGTCTGGCTTATGTGAAGCTCCCAGATCTGAAGATTCAGAAGCTGGGGACTAGGACTACTAAGGCTATCTTCTTGGGTTATGCCGAAAAGAGTGACATTCGGAGATTCCTTGATATAGAATCAAATCATATCATTGAATCTCGCGATGCTGAATATTTTGAAGACAAGTTTGCAAGGCACAAAAATATTGTTCTCGCGGATCTTCCGGAGAATGATGAGAGTGCAAGGCAGACAGAAGTTCTTATCGAACCAGTAGTCCAAGAAGAAGCTATTGTCGAAGAGACACCAGTTGAACCAGAACTCGCTGAGCCGTCAACTAAGCGAGTAAGGAGGCCGAAAGACTTCGGAGATGACTTCGTCACCTATCATGTGGAAGCAGATCCGCTTACCTATGATGAGGCGATGAAGACCAGAGATGCTGTATTCTGGAAGGAGGCGATAGACAACGAGATTGACTCAATCACCTCCAACAACACATGGGTGTTAGTTGACCTGCCAGAAGGAGCAAGACCCATCGGATGCAAATGGATCTTCAAGAAGAAGATGAAAGCAGATGGAACCATTGACAAGTTCAAGGCCAGGCTAGTGGCCAAGGGGTTTGCTCAGAAGCAGGGGATCGACTACTTTGACACTTATGCTCCAGTAGCTCGGATGACAACCATCAGATTGTTAATTGCTCTAGCAGCAATACACAAGCTGGTGATACATCAGATGGATGTTAAAACGGCATTCCTTAATGGCGAGCTGACCGAAGAGATCTACATGCAACAACCAGAAGGTTTTGTCGTCAGAGGTCTGGAAGACAAAGTCTGCAAGTTGATGAAGTCTCTGTATGGTTTGAAACAAGCTCCCAAAATGTGGCATGAGAAGTTTGACAAGGTGATAAGGTCAAATAGCTACAGGGTCAGTGAAACAGATAAGTGTGTCTATACGAAGTTTGCTGACGGAAGAGAAGTAATCGTTTGTCTTTACGTTGACGACATGCTAATCCTAGGTACGGATTTAAGCTGTGTCACAGAGACAAAGAAATTCCTCTCGACCAAGTTCAGTATGAAGGACTTGGGGGATGCCGACGTAATCTTGGGGCTCAAGATCATCCGGACAGGTACTGGAATAGCGCTGTCACAATCTCATTATATTGAGAAGATGCTCACTCGCTACGGGTATCAAGATCTTCCTATAATTGATACACCGTACCGGAGTGATCAGAAGCTGGAGCCAAATTCGAGGGAAAGCGTCAGGCAGTTGGAGTACGCTAGCGTCATCGGAAGCTTGATGTACGCTACTACTGCCACAAGGCCTGACATAGCTTTTGCGGTGGGAATGCTGAGTCGGTTCACTAGCAACCCAGGCGTTGAACACTGGAACGCTGTGAAGCGTGTTATGAGATATCTAAAAAGGACTCAGACATTTGCACTATACTACAGCGGAGATCCGTCAGTAGTGGAAGGCTTCAGTGATGCTAGCTGGTGTTCAGAGGTGGAGAGCGAGTATTCGACAGGTGGATTCATATTCGCTTTGGGCGGAGCTGCTATATCGTGGAAATCGAAGAAGCAGACAATGTTATCTCGCTCCTCCATGGAATCTGAATTCTTTGCATTGGATGCTGCTGCAGATGAAGCAGAGTGGCTTCGGGAGCTCATGTATGATCTTCCGGTGGTTGGAGCTCAGATACCGGCAATCCCGATATACTGTGACAACCAGGCGGCGGCAGCAGTAGCATCAAATGAACTCTTTAACGGAAAGAAGAGGACTGTGCGGTTAAAGCACAGAGCAGTGAACGATCTCATCAAACGAGGCGTCATTGCAGTGATCGATGTTCGGAGTCAGGAGAACCTGGCGAATCCGTTCACGAAAGGCCTCAAACGACAGCTGGTCGAGGACACAGCAAGAAAGATGGGTTTGAAGGCATTCTAATATTGTGTCATTATAATCCTATCAATAAATTTTATGTTATTGGTTCAAAGAGAAATCTACCAGATATCTAATTTTTTGATTCAAGGGAGGACTATTGACTGGAAAAATATTAGTTAACAGTGGGTACTTGTTCTGCGGAACATGTAAGGGTTTCGGACCCAGAACCACTATTGTCTACTATGAATTTTCTACGAAAAATTGATCCTGTGGGAAGGATGGCATAATGCCTTAATGAGTTCTCAGACTGAGTGAAGGTCTGTTATGCTTTACAGGAAGCATGGTGGTGCAACAACCACAAAGGAGTGTTACAACTCCATGCTACAGTGGGGTGACTCCACCATGAGGTTCCCAGGTAGGGGTAATGCCTCGGCTTTGTTAGCCAAGTCACAGGCGGCGTAGCACCGCATATAGGCAGGTAGCCTAATGTTGCATAATCATAAAGAGGTGTAGACAGCACTACAAAGAGGATGGTATCCTCATGTTACAGTGGCATGACACCACGAAGAGGTACCAGGAAGGGTAAATCCTCGGCTTTGCAAGCCATGTCATAGCGGCGTAACACCGCACGGAAGCATAAGGCTTCATGCTGAGTAGTTTGGCACTACAAAGAGGATTGTGACCTCATGCTACAGTAGTATGACACTACGATGAGGTACCCAGGTGGGGTAAAGCCTCGGCGTTGAGCCATGTCATAGCGGCGTAGCACCGCAAAGGAGCGCAATGCTTCATGCCATGACTCTTTATAAAGAACTCACCTATAATGTATGGACAGAGAAATAGGCCGTCTCTTGAGGGTAAATTTGTAGACGCCCAAAATACATACATTGATATCCAGGCTGGCACAAGGCCTTTAATGTGCAGCCAGAAGCACAGATAACTACATTATGTGAGTGGGAAAAATTACAGCTGTGGTACAGAATTCAAGGCGTAGTCCATTCTTGTATCATACTGTTGTTCAACCCATGCGGGAAGATTCAAGTCGTCAGCGACATCTATCCTAATGCATAATGGACAGTTATTATGTGGAACGCTTAACTCATATATATAGAGATATGTGGAGGATTGTTGGTGTTTTATTCTACATGTTGTGTGTTCACAACATTCTATTGTTAAAAGATAGTCCCACATCGGAAAAACACACCAAGTTATATATCTATATATTACTTATGAAGGAATAGAGAGATGCACATGGGTTGAGGCCCAATGGAGGGTGCCATGTGGGAGGATTTTACATAGAGGTGAGAATAAAAAACCAACTTTTGGCCAAATGAAAATAGATTTAAATCTATTGGAGCTAAGCCCCGAAGGGGCTTAGCGACTCGGACTCGGACTCGGACTCGGACTCGGGCTCGGACTCGGGCTTGGGCTTGGGCTAAGGGGCTTTTGAGGCTTATTGTGGCTTTTTGATGGCACTTAGCACGACAGCTCGTCGCAAGGCGCATTGTGCGCTTTAGTTGCGCTCGTGCGCGAGCCTCTGCGCGGCCCTGCGTGGCGTACGAGGCGTACGGAGCGTACTGAGCGTACGGGACGTACGGGTCGTACGGGTCGTGCGGGTCGTGCGGGTCGTGCGGGTCGAGCGGGTCGAGCTTTTGAGGCTTATTGTGGCTTTTTGATGGCACTTTGCACTTAGCACGACAGCTCGTCGCAAGGCGCATTGTGCGCTTTAGTTGCGCTCGTGCGCGAGCCTCTGCGCGGCCCTGCGTGGCGTGCGAGGCGTACGGAGCGTACTGAGCGTACTGAGCGTACGGGACGTACGGGTCGTACGGGTCGTGCGGGTCGTGCGGGTCGAGCGGGTCGAGCGGGTCGAGTGGGCCGTTCAAATTATGTAACGTCCGCGGGTCTTGTGGGCTCAGATCCGGAAAAGGCTCAGATCCAGAAAATCCGGATCTGGCATTAAACAGGGCGTGCGTTCAGAATTTGAAAAGCCCATCTCGTGCCTATAATAATAGAAGCATCTCCTCTCTCCAAGGTAACAGAAAATACTTAGAAAAATTTCCAAAGAGAGAGAAGTGCTGCTGCTATTCCGAGGAGTCGACATTCTTTTGGCCAGCGAGCGTTCTAAAGTTCTCTTCGAACTTGCTGGTTCCTGGAGGCTTGTCCGTAAGGCGGATATAGCTTTGAGCGCCGGTGATCTTTCACCCCAGCAGGCTTTCTTCTTCTTCTGTTGCCTTCGAGAATACCGTCGCTTCTCTTTAGAAGTTACACGGTTCTGTTGCCTTCGAGAATACCGTCGCTTCTCTTTAGAAGTTATACGGTTCTGTTGCCTTCGAGAAATATTATGAAATAATCTTTTTAGATTCTCGTAATACAACATCACCTTCTTTAGGGTGTTGTTGCTGGAAACATTGTCTTTACAATTGTTTCTGAACTCGTGTTTTTCCATCGATTGTTCGCCAATGGACTAACAAAGTAGACAACTTACAAAATAATAGTTAATAAAGTATGCATGCAAAGTAGGCACAAGAGCCCAAAAGACGAGATAAAGTATGCAGCCAAACTTTTCTATGTATGCCATTTAATTTATTCCAACTTTCAAGCTTCCACCTATTAAACTCCCAAATCTCGCAAAGACGCGAACCCCGTGTCACGCCCCGATTCATAGAGTCATTTATTCACATACTTTATCTCTTGGAATCGATCGTCCTCGCTTGGGCGTGATGCCGTACAAGTCTGGTATTGCACTTGTACAAGGCAAAGATGGTACATAATCGATTATTTTTCAATTAGGAACACATCGCAGCGGCAGAAGCAGATAAATTGAATTTAATGAGGACAATCTTTCTCATTGAATAGAAGCACATCACTTTAGTATAGCAGCAAAGAAAAGAGTAACTGGAAGCCACACAGAGATATATGGAACTTCATTCTCTTTATTGATAATTGAAAAAGAGTACAAGACTTGTATTGAAGTACAATGATTACAGCATATCTCACTTTACAATGGAAACCAACTGAACAATGCTACACAGCTTACATATGATATTTGGATACAATGGATTACAACTCGATACACTGACTTGGCTTACAATCTCACTGGTACAACTGATTACAATGTTCCATACATTATGCCCTTTATAAACAGAAGACATCATCTTGTACAAGGAGAGCTTCTGTATGCCCAACAAATCCTCGATGCCGCGGGACCAATCCAGCAAATCTTCGTGTGTAGAACATTCCAATGCACAAGCACCTGCCCACAAAACGTGGGTCAGTACATCATCTATGTACTGGCGAGCAGAATCCAACCCACTCGCATAAACCAACATTTTAAGTGATCATTTAAGCAAACATTTATTAGAATGATCTTTCTATTTGGGGCCTAGCATCAGTTTACAGTTCATAGGCAATAGTCATAGTGAAGCATGTAAACATAATCTTAGTAGCATTCATGTGGACATATCTTTTAGCATTCTTGGTATTATCATGCAAAGGCATCATTGAGGCGTACCAAGTATTATCATGAAAAAGCATCATTGAGGCATCGTTAACACTAACATCTTAAACATGTTATAACAGTTCTCACTTCAAGCATCACTTAGCATGTATATTGTGTTTGAGCATTGATTATAGCATTGCATCTTTCTAGCATACTGAATTTAACATGTTAAGCAAGATCTCATACTGAAAGGCTACAAACCGTACCATTTACTTATTTGGAACGTAAGCATGCAAGTTAAACCAACACATATATTGAATTATCACGTTTAAGTGATTTCTTACCGATAGCCAACTTCCCCGTACCTGCATTGAAATACAGGATAATATGATATACTTACCCTGTCTGCACAAAACATTTATTAGCATGCATCCTGACTATATGGTCGTTGGTGAAACTGCACCATAAAGGACTTTCCAACGGGTATTACGACGTACCATTCCAGGGTAGGTTGCAAGCCTAGCCGAATGTCCCGTAATACCTCGTGCCACCATAGCACGACCAATGTTTCCTCCCGGGTCGAATCGGTCCCAGCGCCCCGGGTACCGTTCGAGGAAACTTACTCAGACTTGTACAAGTACGTCCATGACCATGCGAATGCGTGTCGACTCGATAACACAATGCATGGTAAAGCAACTAAAGTAAGTAGGGCCAACAGTTCAACATCTCATCTCAATCCCAAGCCGTGTTCAACGACTAATCATTACCATCATTCTACTTGATGATCTCCATGATCCCAAGTCCCATCAGTCTCATTGTTTGTTCCATTGCAATATTTCTCATTACGTTCCTTCTAAGGAGAAACAACAACATTCATTCATTTCAAAGGGACCTGTAACAATTCATTCAATTCATAGGGACAATAGCATATTCATTTCATTTCACAGGGACAGTATTCTTTCTTTCATTGCATAGAAGTAACAGACAACATTGCAGGATGTACATGATTCTAGTGTTTCTTTCCATTCTTTGTGTTAATAGCATAGCCAGTTCATTACTCATGTATCATTCTCATAGCATCTCATTACTCAAGTATTCATTTCAAGCGTCAAATTGCATTAGCAGTTCAAGTGTGATTCATTCGGCAGCTCAATAATTCTTAGCATAAACATCTCAATTACTCAGCAACTAAAACATGGAACATTAGGGGCGAATCATAGCATCACATTATTCTATTTATTAAGCATGCATGAATAAGGAGGAAGGAGGACAGTTCCACTTGCCTTATATAATGGTCTTCCTGCTCCAATCCCACTAAGCGTAGCTCCACCAGCGAGCCACGTTCCAATACCTATTCCGTCTAGCCAGCTAAGAAAGACTGTATCAGTCTCAATTCTCCTGATCTCCAACATAAGTCACGGTCCAACATTCTGATCCCATCCAACAAACCAACCAAATGCCTCATGCGGAGCGGGGCATTACATAATATACCACTCAGAAAAAGTTTCGTCCTCGAAACTTAAGGAACCAACTCTTCTACTAGATTCACATAGTCACAACGAGTTATTCATTCAGCTTCAATTCAATATTCATTTCAGCCCACTCGGTCATTTCAAAATAGCTATCCAACTGTATCATTTTAATCCATCAATCATTCGATCTGTCTATCTCTTTTTCAATTACTTACAACTTTTCATTGATTCGCCAACATTTTCCTTGCATTCTATCTTTGGTCGCAACACATCACTTCGTTTGGATCCATACACATATTCAGGCGTCCCCAAAATATGTGCATTTCAGCCAAAGTCCGTACTAGTGCGATAAATTCTTCCCATAATATTATCTCAGTCGCAACCTATCACTTCGGCTGGATCATACACATATTTCAGGCGTCCCCAAAACATATGTACTTCAGCCAACTTCCATGATAGCATAATTCGATCAGCCACAATATAACTCTTTTTCCCAATTCAGGCTTAGCATCCCTTCAATTGACTTATCACTTTATTCACTTGCCACAAACGCTATCTTCCAGGCCACAACATTTAATATCTGGGACAGCTCTCTATCCAAGCATAACATTTCTAACATTCGATCAAAGGTCTAACTTAGAGCCAATCATATCAAGGTTTCACAACAACAATCATATTCCTTCCCAAATCCAACAATATTTTTCACCGAGGCAATTCATCTTTTCTAAAAGATACAATCCGACATCTCCAACTATCGATACCGATCCAACATTATCTTACAGGCATTCTTAAATCTCGTTCTTTTCCCAGCCGTCAAAATCTCATACGGACATTCTTAAAATTCCCTACCTCAAGGGTCGAGTAGTTCATTCCATTCAATCCGACAATTTATGTATCAATTAACAATCCTTTGTGCAACATAAATATTCAGGATTGCTACTAGTTACTTTTCTAATCTCATTAAATTCCTCAGCATACTTGCACATAGGCAACAACTATCCTTTGGTGATCTAGATGGGTTAACATCTATTACACCTTAGGGTCAGGCACAGATCTCTAATATTCTTTTGGTCATCGACAACTTTTTCCAAAACTTCCAACTTAGCAATCAACTTTGTATTAGCCACATATGATTTACATCCAACCAATCGAAGTCAACATTCAGATGTTCTAAGCCACCACATTCTCTAGCCCAATCCATTTACCCATAGCATACTAACTGTCTCACTAGTCTGAGTCATCACTCGACTAAACAATTTCTAACCAAAGCCACCTGTTACAATTCCGACAATCTCGCTACCCAACATAGCATAACCGTCAAGGGACACTTGAGTCATCTAGCAACAATACATGAATTCCAGCTAAGTCTCGGCACTACCAAATACCCACAGATAGTCTCCTTGCTATCCTATGGAAAGGGTCAACAAACATCTCGTTCTGAGGTGATAGAGGCAATATACCACTCAGAAACGAAGCCATCCTTAAACAATACCAACTCAATCTATTCCGGACATTCGTGATCTATAATGATCACAATGCTCAACCAACATCTCAGGGTCTCAATATCACAAGCCAATATTCTTAGGATCTCAAAAGCAGTAGCCAGCACACATGAGTCAATTCATCAATTCTGTTGAACTCATCCATCAATTATTCCATTCATAATTCTTTCCCAATGTCACATTCAATTCTCAACTTGTTGCAGCATACATAGCCATTTCCTTTATTCCCAAAATTCCAAACAGCATTCACAATATAACATACTATGGCATCGAGTCATTGTTGGGTTATTGGTGTCCAAACCAACAACAATTATTCATTTATGGGCATCACAATGTGTATAGACTTATTGTATGGAACATCCAGTGAGCAGCTAAGAGGTTCAACGAACATTCAAGCACAAATAACATAAGGATGATTACCGAACAACAATAGCATGATCGCGGAAGCAATCTTTGATTTAATCGCAGAAGCAACGTTGAGTGATCGCCGATGCAACTTTGATTTGGAATGAATCAAGAAGAGACCAAGGACGTAAAGCCGTGCTTTGATACCAATTTGTCACGCCCTGATTCATAGAGTCATTTATTCACATACTTTATCTCTTGGAATCGATCGTCCTCGCTTGGGCGTGATGCCGTACAAGTCTGGTATTGCACTTGTACAAGGCAAAGATGGTACATAATCGATTATTTTTCAATTAGGAACACATCGCAGCGGCAGAAGCAGATAAATTGAATTTAATGAGGACAATCTTTCTCATTGAATAGAAGCACATCACTTTAGTATAGCAGCAAAGAAAAGAGTAACTGGAAGCCACACAGAGATATATGGAACTTCATTCTCTTTATTGATAATTGAAAAAGAGTACAAGACTTGTATTGAAGTACAATGATTACAGCATATCTCACTTTACAATGGAAACCAACTGAACAATGCTACACAGCTTACATATGATATTTGGATACAATGGATTACAACTCGATACACTGACTTGGCTTACAATCTCACTGGTACAACTGATTACAATGTTCCATACATTATGCCCTTTATAAACAGAAGACATCATCTTGTACAAGGAGAGCTTCTGTATGCCCAACAAATCCTCGATGCCGCGGGACCAATCCAGCAAATCTTCGTGTGTAGAACATTCCAATGCACAAGCACCTGCCCACAAAACGTGGGTCAGTACATCATCTATGTACTGGCGAGCAGAATCCAACCCACTCGCATAAACCAACATTTTAAGTGATCATTTAAGCAAACATTTATTAGAATGATCTTTCTATTTGGGGCCTAGCATCAGTTTACAGTTCATGGGCAATAGTCATAGTGAAGCATGTAAACATAATCTTAGTAGCATTCATGTGGACATATCTTTTAGCATTCTTGGTATTATCATGCAAAGGCATCATTGAGGCGTACCAAGTATTATCATGAAAAAGCATCATTGAGGCATCGTTAACACTAACATCTTAAACATGTTATAACAGTTCTCACTTCAAGCATCACTTAGCATGTATATTGTGTTTGAGCATTGATTATAGCATGGCATCTTTCTAGCATACTGAATTTAACATGTTAAGCAAGATCTCATACTGAAAGGCTACAAACCGTACCATTTACTTATTTGGAACGTAAGCATGCAAGTTAAACCAACACATATATTGAATTATCACGTTTAAGTGATTTCTTACCGATAGCCAACTTCCCCGTACCTGCATTGAAATACAGGATAATATGATATACTTACCCTGTCTGCACAAAACATTTATTAGCATGCATCCTGACTATATGGTCGTTGGTGAAACTGCACCATAAAGGACTTTCCAACGGGTATTACGACGTACCATTCCAGGGTAGGTTGCAAGCCTAGCCGAATGTCCCGTAATACCTCGTGCCACCATAGCACGACCAATGTTTCCTCCCGGGTCGAATCGGTCCCAGCGCCCCGGGTACCGTTCGAGAAAACTTACTCAGACTTGTACAAGTACGTCCATGACCATGCAAATGCGTGTCGACTCGATAACACAATGCATGGTAAAGCAACTAAAGTAAGTAGGGCCAACAGTTCAACATCTCATCTCAATCCCAAGCCGTGTTCAACGACTAATCATTACCATCATTCTACTTGATGATCTCCATGATCCCAAGTCCCATCAGTCTCATTGTTTGTTCCATTGCAATATTTCTCATTACGTTCCTTCTAAGGAGAAACAACAACATTCATTCATTTCAAAGGGACCTGTAACAATTCATTCAATTCATAGGGACAATAGCATATTCATTTTATTTCACAGGGACAGTATTCTTTCTTTCATTGCATAGAAGTAACAGGCAACATTGCAGGATGTACATGATTCTAGTGTTTCTTTCCATTCTTTGTGTTAATAGCATAGCCAGTTCATTACTCATGTATCATTCTCATAGCATCTCATTACTCAAGTATTCATTTCAAGCGTCAAATTGCATTAGCAGTTCAAGTGTGATTCATTCGGCAGCTCAATAATTCTTAGCATAAACATCTCAATTACTCAGCAACTAAAACATGGAACATTAGGGGCGAATCATAGCATCACATTATTCTATTTATTAAGCATGCAGGAATAAGGAGGAAGGAGGACAGTTCCACTTGCCTTATATAATGGTCTTCCTGCTCCAATCCCACTAAGCGTAGCTCCACCAGCGAGCCACGTTCCAATACCCATTCCGTCTAGCCAGCTAAGAAAGACTGTATCAGTCTCAATTCTCCTGATCTCCAACATAAGTCACGGTCCAACATTCTGATCCCATCCAACAAACCAACCAAATGCCTCATGCGGAGCGGGGCATTACACCCCGCAAAGACGCACGCACAACACAAAAGAAAAAGGAGGTCTAGAGAGCAAGAGAATGTCCACCGCCGGTGGTAGCCAGAAGCCAATCTGTACCATCTGCTTCGAGGGTCCGAAACTCATCGTTGAGGACCTCCCGTCCATCCAAGCAATATAAAATACGTGCAACGCATGTACATATATATTTTTTAAAGTAATGGGTAATTGTGTCGAACTCGCCTCCACTGGGGTCGAACTCCGGACCACTTGGGCCGTATACATCTCTCTTAACCACTAGGCTAGGGATCATTTGCACATATATATATATATATATATATATATATATATATATATATATATATATATATATGGAATGTTGGTTCCACATGCAGTTGGTTTTCCTTGAAATGAGGAAGCAGTCTGGCGTTGAAATTTGCATGTTGCTGCTGGATTGAGAAAATTCTGTAGCGTCTTGTACTTGACATCCTTAGTTTGTTCCAGAAAGCAGAATAAGCACTTGTTACTTGATTATTGTTGTTTCATGAAACACTAATCCCTTGTTTGTTAGCTGGGAGGTTGACCTTGGTATGTTCTTCCCCGGCATCAAGTTAATTATTATTTGTGTGTTCTGGAACCAACCAAGTTTTGGATACAAGGAACAGTCGTGGTGTTAATTATCTAGGCAGTCTTCTCCGCATAAAACAAATTACATAAAATTGATTACAAGAGATTAAAACAAAACGAAAGATCATATAGAATATTCTGACATTAAATATATAAAGAAAATAAAACTAATCTAAAGTCATATATATATATATATATATATATATATATATATATATATATATATATATATATTTTTTTTTTTTTGAAATAAAGTGAAATAGATAAAGTTTAACATTCGTATTGATCTCACGACGTCCCCTCCTCAAGTTGGAGTATAAATGGGATCATAACAAATGTCAAACTTGCTAAAAAGTCAGATGAAAATGGTCGGCCTCGATGGCCTTAGGACCTGTTAGGATGCAAGTAAAGTAACTGATTGCAATAACAGTTGTTTTTTTGTCACTTTTGTTGCAAGTGGTCATTAAATTTGAGAGTTTCTTTTTCTTTTCTTTTTTGTTTCGTTCACACTTGGTAAGCAAGTTGCAACCGGAGAATCTCAGACAAATTCAGATAGGTGCAGCTATCCGCATCCCATCACCTACTGAGCACACCCTATTAAAAAAATAAAAATAAATTCAAATTCTACCCTCCCCTCCCCCCTGCTTCGTCGACCCCGACCCCTCCTTCGCCTCCCGACCCTCCTCCCCCGCCTCCTCCTCCTCCTCCGACCCCGACCCTCCTCCTCCGACCCAAGATGTCACGACACGTACCCTGATTAGGGGCACGAGCACGTGGGTATGTCCAGCCTACGCCGCAGAATCGGCGGTAGAACTCTGTATAGGTCTACTAGAAAGTATAGCATCTAGACACAATATATATGTACCTGTCATCTTCGCACGGAGGTATATAATCTCAACTCAATCACAAGACATCTAAAGAAGATAGGCACGAATATCATAAAGATATGATGGAAATATGAACTGAAAAAGATGCGAAGTCACAACACAGTTTAGAGTTAAAGATATAACACAAGAATCCAAAATATAACATATAACGTAAGTCTCAATACTAGCTGGAACGCAGTCCATTCAAACCTATCGAACAGTCTAAACAGGAGGTAAATCCTCTACTGGCACCAAGGGTAATGTCCCATCAAAATCTCTATCCAGGTGTCACGACCCGCACCCGCTTTCCGGATACGAAGCATGTCCAAGTCCAGCCTACGCCGCAGTGTCGGCGGTAGTACGCTGTCTATATACAAGTCACGACAATCTAGAATCTCTTGGTAAACTATATCTCATCCACAGAATAATCATGTCACAATCAAGATCAATGAAAAAACACGAAATGGAACAATAATGAATATAACTGAATATCAAGAATCAATGTCACGTCCGGTGGACACAAATCTACTACCAATAGACGAAAAAATAAAGAAATACATGAAGTAACTAACTGGATAAAACTGCTAATCTAGACCACCTCAACTGCAAGCACTGCGATCTGATGCTGGCTCAAACCCTCTCGTCTGCTCCTGACTCAATCTCGACTAACCTGAAGAGATCATCAGGTCCTCAGAGGACTAACAAGATACATAAAAATGAGCCTTCCTAACAGTTTATTATGCATGGGGAAAAATACAGAATAAACAAGTAAAACTGAGCAATGAATAAAGCACGAATCTATACACTATCTACACATAAATGAACTGCTGAACGAGGACGAGAGAACTCATGTCAAGATGTCAACGGATGACCAGATCGAATACTCAAACCCTCGCCCCTAGTGTGGACTCGCAGGTTTGATCAACTACTAGCCCTCGCCCCTAGCGTGGACTCGCAGGCTAGCATCACCCTCGCCCCTAGTGTGGACTCGCAGGTGTGAACCATATACTACTAACCCTCGTCCCTAGTGTGGACTCGCAGGCTAGCATCACCCTCGCCCCTAGTGTGGGCTCGCAGGTGTGGACCCATAACTACTAACCCTTGTCCCTAGTGTGGACTCGCAGGTTAGCATCACCCTCGCCCCTAGTGTGGGCTCGCAGGTGTGGACCAATAACTACTAACCCTCGTCCCTAGTATGGACTCGCAGGTTAGCTTCAAGATTTTAAGATAAGGAGGAATAGCAGTTCAGTTCATGACTTCTCGACCATGGCACGACTCAATCAAGGCACAAGTGAACACGACCGATAAAATACAAAGCTAACTGTGAACACGACAATATAGCAATGATAAAATATACAAGCAGGATATGAAAGATACATAGCAACAATATGAGAAAAACTGGATAATAAATAAAGACAGTGCATGTAAATAAAGCTGTGTAGAAAGGCAAGGTATACTTGCCTTAGGTCCTGAGCTGTGGATACGTCCAGGCTATACCCGTAAAAGGTAGAGCAATCAGCCAACATGTCCTCTGTAAACATCAACGGTTATTCTGTCAGAAAAATGAGCAAGTACACCTCCAACAACAGTTCTATAGTATTGACAAATGTTGTAAGAGACAATCATAATGGAATACAAGATGATATATCAAAACTGTAAGTAAAACATGATATATAAACTGGAAATCATGTCAGGGTGTAACGTACAGAAAAATAGAACAGTACAGGAATATCTGATGTATAATGTAAACATAAAATGTGTCTTGAGATATTATAACATTATGTGATCGGCTTGGGTCAAGATCAGGCTGTTCCATTTGGCCCGGCTATCACAGGAAAATCTCAAGAAGGGTCAAGCCGGCCAACATGAAAAACGAGCACAAGAAATATAAGATCTTGCTACACCCTACGTGCAGTGAGGGTGACGCAAGCACAAGAACAGTAACATGGGGTATTGATCACATAACCTATAATAACTCCCCATCCCCGAATAGTATATGGATCCGGACATAGTACGTCATGACACGGGATCCTCCAAGAGGGTAGCTAATCCCCCTCAGAAATCGGTGTCTATACAAGTACAAGAAACAATATCGAACAATGTACCAATATACCAAGAAAGTCCAAGAATAACATCTTATGTCAGGATCCAACGTATACTAGTCTGTGCACCATCGTGACAAGAATCAAGTAAAATACTATAACTGAATCGGATACAGAAGATATCAAGACAAGGAACTACTATCAAAGAATGTACTCGCCTATGGTCCTGAGCTGTCAAATGGGGTTAATGCTCAGAGTGATGTCACAAACCTAAAAATAAGATATATATAAGCTAATTATGGTTCAACAATGTTAGGCATGATTATATAGTATAAGCTATGTAATCTAGGTCAAACTCAGTCAACTAAGTCAAATAGGTCGCATAAAGTCAAACTAGGTTACAAAAAGTCAAACTAGGTTCAAACTAGGCTAATGGTTGACTCACATTTGACTTTTGGTCAACTGGTTAACTCTGGTCAAGTTCTAATCAATTCTAGGCCAAGTATTGACTTGTAGTTGACTTTTGGTCAAAACAGTCAAACTTGGTCAATTGTGGTCAAAACTAGTCTAAGTATCATATTTCTAACATTTACCTACCAAGATACCATATATCTTGGTCAAACAGGATCAACTCTAATCTAAGAACTAAAATATCAAGTTATACCTCGTTATTCTTACATCAAAACCTACAACACGCAAATCGAGATAAGATAATCAACAGTAAGGTTAATAATCTTATCATAGTGATCCACATGGTCATCTTGTCAATTTCAGCAATGTGAGATCACTAGAATCGACTGATCTCAGTTTCGTTGCACTAATTACGAAATACGAACATAATAAAAATTAATTATAACTAAAGGTGACACAGAGAAATATTTACAAATGTTGTCGGATGATGAAACAAACATCACCAACGTGTCTAGAATAGTCAAATCAGCTAGGATAGCCTATACATAAGTCCAATTTGGATACAGGGACAAAAAGGTAATTTCGGATCAAAACGGTGTTCGTGTTGGACCCACTTTTTACCAAAAAACGTGCAAGGATACTAGTGTCACCCCCGTTTTCTATTTTATGTATTTTCAGTGTACGTGTACGAAATTCTGACCCATATTGTGACTTGTCTTAATTAAGCTAATCTTGGTTTAATCTTGCATTGGTTTAACATTAGCATGGCTTGGTTGGGTTTGGTTTGGCTTGGTTGGGTTGGTTCAACATGTAACCCCTCCCTTTAAAGGCCACCAACCCCTCTCTCTCTCTCTCTCCTTATTTACTTCTTCTTTTTTATTTATTTCTTCATCTTCTTCCTCTTAACTTCTCCACCTACCAAGAGAGGCTTAGGTAAGTGCAACTTGCTTCATGAAGGAACTCCATTTTTGTTGTTCCATTGTCTTCCTCACGAGATTCTAAGACACTTTAGTACTTAGCATTTTCAATTTCCATGATTTATTTCTTGTAGATCTAAGTTTGTTATATTTTTGGATTTCTTGGGTTTTGATCTATCAAACTTTATTATTTTCAAGTTTTGATTGTTCCATGTTGTAGAAAATTTTATTCTACCCCATTTAGACCTATGGAAGTCCAAATTTGGACTTATATTGAAGGTTTTGTGGAGCTTGGAAGCTATGGGTTCCATGGCCATCCTTCTCAGATTTTCAGAGAAGATGGAACTCATCCACCCTGCCGCATAGATGGGCACCCATCTACCCTGCTGCATGGATGTGTACCCATCTACTGCCGTATGAGACCCCATCCACCTTGCCGCATGGAACTCATCCACCCTGCCGCATAGATGGGCACCCATCTACCCTGCCGCATGGATGGGTACCCATCTACTGCCGCATGAGACCCCATCCACCTTGCCGCATGGAACTCATCCACCCTGTCGCATAGATGGGCACCCATCTACCCTGCCGTATGGATGGGTACCCATCTACTGTCGCATGAGACCCTATCCACCCTTGGCCGCATAGTGTCTATTTTGGTTGTTTTATGTCCTATTTGGCTGATTTGTGGTCAGAATCTCTTCCAACTTCCAACATAGAAGTTGTAGATCTTTTCTTTGGCTTCAAGAATATGTTATTAGCTATTTTATGCAAGTTTCTCTCATTCATGATAATGTAAATATAGAATACGATGGTGGCCCATTGTGGCGTACCCTTAACAAGTAACATGACATGATAGTGGCCCGTTGTGGCGCACTCTTAACAAGTAACCTTTATATGATAACTCTTGATAGTGACCCGTCGTGGTGCACTCTTGACAAGTAACTTGACATGATAATTCTTGATGGTGGTCCTTCGTGACGCACTCTTTACATGATAAGTAGCCTAACATGTAATCTTGAATGCTGTTGCGACGGCTATCTTGACATACTGATTAATAACTCGTCTTGACACCGTGGGTGATTTGTTCTTGAATGTGCTTATGTAAGCTATCAGTCTCATCTTGCATCATGTCTAGGACTTGCATCCCTGGTTACCACGGTCTGGGATTCATACTGAATCTGACTAGGTTAATGACTAGATTGATCAAGTAGTTCATAAAAAGATTTTCCAGTCACAGGCAATCCCATTATCTGGGCGCTTTAATTGGACTTGTAGCATGCCGTCGAGTAGGGCGCATTTCCAGCACACTGTCATATGTTGCACCCCCAAGTCACCATTGGATACATTTGTCTCCTGGGCGATGTATCCACCTAATACAACTCTCAACCCGCGGAAGGATAACTGGATAGCTGTAGGGCTTGTGACTGTCGGAACATCTCATTGCATCTTGTTAATAACTAGGCTTGTGATAACCCTAGTTAGTTAAAGTATCAATCCGTACTCATTGCTTGGTCGTGATTGATGGATGGAGTCTAGTCTTGTCTAGACCATGCCAGTACATGGTTACTTCGGAACATTTTACAGTTTATGCTTACTTGTCGATAATTGGTTAGAGACTAAGTTCTGTTCAGGCGAAGGGTTACAACCCCGGTCCTTGTTTGGTTTACGGGTTGTAACTTGGTTACCGGAATAGTTTCTTAGTTATCTTATCGTTTATCACCCTATTTTCATATTTTCGGTTTTCTTGTTATTATTATGCTTTGTGTTCTAACTTGCTGATTTTAGTTCCTAAGTGAAGCCTCCTTTGTGGCACTTGATCTTTCTGGGGTCTGACCCAGCTGGTTTTGTATGGCCAGATTTTGGAGTAGCTCCCGAGGATCTCCCTGCCATCCAGCCAGATGGTGAACACTAGAAGAAACCCTGGCAACGAGTGGGTTTTATTTTGCTCTTTCACTCTATTAAAAATTATTCTTTTGAGGCGTTTAGCCGCCGAGCAAGTGTTAGTACGTGTTGAATACTTATATTTCATGTCTGCCTAAGGGCTGTAACATGATTGACAAATCCTAGGGTTGATCATGTATGACTTAAACTCTTACTAGTCTTCGTATTTTTTACGACTAGCTTCATGATCATCTGTATATGAAATGTATGGGACGCCTTACTATTGAATATCTGATGGTCTAACATCTTGTGACTATTATTACTTGCTTAAGATTGAGACACTAGGCTTGTTCTTGACCATAAGAGACAGATAGCTTGTAGATAAACCCTCATAGATCTAGACAGCCGTGACCGTATATCGAGGTGCATGAATTACACTTTTATATACGTAGCTGGCTGTGTCTGCCCCCGCTCTCCAGTATTCTAGATCTGGGCGTGACAACTAGTCCACTAAACCTAACAAATTATATGTCTACGAATCCAGAATGACGATACGAATCCAACTTTATATCCAGAATTGAATTCCGTTGACTCGATCTCAAATTGGTCCGTTGACCAGGACATTCAAATTTCGATTTGCACAGAAAAGCGTGTCGGAGCCAATATCATCAAAATTTAGCAAATTATATGTCAACGAGTCTAGAATAACGATACGAACTCAACGGTATATCCGGAATTGAATTCCGATGAGCCGATCTCAAAATGACCCATTGAGTCGGACTGTGGGGCCCGTTTTGCACCGAAATACGTGTCAGGACCCACGTCCTCCAAATCTAACAAACTTTATATGAATTGGTGCCAGAACGACGCCATGAATCTACTGGTGGTGTCGAAATTGAAATCCGGAGTCCCGAATTCAAAATGAAATTTACTAAGTTAAAAATTACGAATTCGGACGACCAACTTTGACGTCAAATTCAACCAATCAAACATGCTCACAATGAAATAAAACTTGAGGGACAGGAAGAGGGTTATACCAGCTACGTACAGGAACTGACGGTGCATCAAACGAAGGTGCAACGGCAGAGTTACGAGCCGACGAAGTTGGCTCCACAAAACTGTCCAAAAATAGTACAATTTAAACGGTCAACTTGGCGGCCAATTTTGATGTATCAAACGACAAAATTAACGGATGAAACTTGATAGAAGTGAAGAGATATATACCAAAATTGTGATGGAGAAAAGAGTTCGTCGATCCAACGGTCGAATTTTCCAGAAAATGCGCACGAAGTCGTTGTGGCGAAACATGAATTTTGAGTTCAAAACTCGTGCGTCACGACGGGATCCCGTGCCAAATGCACGAATCGACTCTGTCTTACATCGAAGATGATGGAGACACCCCAGGGAGGTTCGCCAGGGTTCGTCGGAGCCAATAGGGCATCGTGGCGGCGGTGGTTGGCCGCGACGGCGCGTGGTTGTGCTGCCACATGCGACTACTGCTGCAATGTCGCGCGCACCGCTGATGTTCGCGCGCACGCATGCTGTTGTGCCCCTCGTGCGCGCCTGCATGCGCGTGCGCAGCATGGCCATACCTGGCCGGTCGGGGTGGCTGGCCGGAGGTTCGTCGGGCTCGCCGTCGAGGCGGCGGCCTGTACGAGCATTTTGGAACGCGGCAACAACAACAACTGTCCACGCTGCTGTACAGCAACGACAACAGCAACATGCCATCATCGAGTACACTGGATGCCTTACGGCGGTCGTCGGAGATGGGGGCCCCACCAGGGTGGTCACCAGGATGACAAGTGGCAGTAGCAACAACAGCACAAGAAGGAGAAGAAGAGGAAGAAGATGGTGATGGAGAAAGAGAGTTTAATGATGGTGATAGTGATGGTGATGAGATGATGATGAAGAGGAATGAGGAGGAGGAATGAGGAGGATGATGAAGCTGTCGACTATTGGAGGGGGAAGGGAGCTGTTGGCTGCTCAACTAGGAGGGGGCTGCTGTGATTAGGAGGAAGGAGAGAGATGAGAGGAATTGAGTGGTTAGCTGGGGTGTGTGTGTTATTAGGTTAGGAGAGAGAGTGTAGGAGAGGTGAGTTGGAAAAGTAGAGAGAGAGAATTATAAGGGTCGGCCATAATTTGAGGGGTGTGGGAGTGATTGTTTTGAAGAGATGGGTGGTTGGGATGAGTTGGAATTGAGTCAAAGGCTAGGATTAAATGGGGATTAGGTTATTCTCTAGGGATTTAATTAAAATGGTTGTCCATTTAATATTTTAAATGGTACACTAGGTGTTTGGTATTTTATAGGGAAAAAGAGTGTGGAGGTATTCATGTGGGGACAACATGAAGCTTGGGTTGGGTTCAATTGAGTCGGGTCAGGTCAAAATCGGATTTGGTACAATAAATGAATTAATTTAGATATTTATGATCTCTGGTAAATAAGTAGTATGCGGGGGTTCAATTGAATGGGACACGGATGTCATGTGGGTAGTAGACTTAATGTGGGCCAGGTCCATATGTTGGGTTGACAGGTTTGGGTCAAAAGGGTGTCCCCAATTCGAGTCAAAAATAAATGTGACTCTGTAGGATAAATTAAAATTGGGTCTTGTGTCAGAAAAGTTGTGCAAAGCAAATAAAGCACAAGATGGTGTGTCTGAGTGGGACACGAAGGTCATGGTTGTAGCGTGTCTCGAGTAGATCATGCATGAGAAGTTGGTTTCAAAAAAACGACTAGTCTTGTGCTCCTAAATTAAAAGTCAAGACAACGTGCATATGATGATCAAAGATAAATGTGGAAAATTAATTAATAATTATTCAACGATCAAATGGTCTAAATTGATCCGAAGTTGTGTGAAACAAAAAGAGTACAAGGAAACAAGTTTGAGTGGGACATGATATATCAAAATGAAGATAATCTTGTCTACTACAAACTCATGAAGAGAGTTTCCATAGATTGGCATCCCTGACGCTCCAGAAGTCAAAGTCACGAAAAAGAACATTAAATAAAATAATAATCAAATAACAATATTTATTCAAAATAATTGATTTAGAAAATTGAAAAAAATAACCCTAAATTCAGGGGGCTTACACAAGAGGAGGAGGAGGAGGGGTCGGCAGGAGGACGAGGCGGCGGCAGAGGAGGAGAATGAGGAGGGTCGGGAGGAGGAGGAGGGGGGGAGGAGGTGAGGGTCGGGAGGAGGAGGGGTCGGGGTCGGCAGTGCGGGGGGGGGGGGGGGGGGGGGGTGAGGGGGGGGGGGAAGGAGGGTAGAATAGAAATTTGAATTTTTTTTCTTCTTTTTTAAATGGAGTGTGCTTAGTAGGTGATGGGGTGCGGATAGCCGCACTCATTCAGATAATGTCCCCCTTCTCTTTCCAATTTCACCCCCACCAAACAACGATTGCAAATTGCTTGAAACTCTTTAAGTTTCTCTCTCTGAGCCTGCTTCGTCTCCTATCCCCTTCTTCTCCCTTGACTCCCTCCCCTCCGTTTTCGACTGGTTGCGGTTGTTCTTGAAGTAGAGGTGAGGAACCGGGGTGGAGGGGTCGACAGGAGGCGAGGATGGGGCAGGGGTGGTCGTGCGGATCTTGTCTGGGAAGGCGAGACGGGACTTGAGGATGCAACGGACCATGAGGCAGTGGGAGTCAGGTTGAAGATGTAAAACTGGAAGGAGAAATAGGGGTGGGGTCCACCGCCAGAAGGAGCAGGAGGTTAGGGTTTAGAGGTTTGGGGGAGAGGGGGCTTAGGCATCGGAGGATCACGTCCAACCAGTGGATCTGGTCGGCTGATCTCCTGCCGACGAGATTTGATCGATTCTACGAAGTTGGCATGTGGCAGTTCGGACAAAAGAATTGATAATGTGTTGGTTGTGCCCAGAGTTTGGGGTCGGATCCGACTCTGAATGGACACGAAAAATGAGGTTTTTGGTTGTACTATGGATTGATTGATTGTGCCGAACACGCGAGGACTGTAAATATTAACTTACATGAGATGTCATTCAAACATTGAAAATCGTCATCCTCATTTGCGGTGGACAAAAAAAAGGACTGTATTCAAACACAATTTGAAAAATCATATATGCTACAAGTCCACTGTATTACAATATGTTGCATGTGCCACTTTCACACTTTCGAGGAGTTATCGCTATCGAAATAGTCTCTTAATGAAAATATTGGCTGAGACGGTTGAGTCAAATAAGGTAATAGTTCTTTTTTGTTGAATTCAAAAAAAAATTGGTACAAATGAAGTGACTTTTGTCCACGGAAGTGGAGAAAACAAGAAACAAAATTGCTAGGATATGCTCGTTAGTAGGGCTGTAAAACGATTCAAACAGTTTGTGTTCGGCTCGCGTTCGGCTCGGGCCAAACTCGGTTCGAAGCTCGTTCGTGGGCAGGTCGATATCGAGTTCGATCCATTTTTTTTTGTTCGAAGTGGTGTTCGAACCGAGTTCGACCATAGGTTGTTCGACTCGGTCTCGTTCGCGAACTGGCTCGAACTCGGCTCGGTTTCTAATATTATGGCTTTTTCTAATATATGCTATATATTTCTATGGATGTTGATAAATTTTGTCTTAGAAAATTTACTCTTTTTTTTGTTATTTATATGATGGTAAATTTGTGATGTAAAAAGCATAATTAATTCAACAAAAAAAATCTTTAAAGACTTGAGAGTAACCGTACAACAAGTTTAATGTGGCTTTTGTTCGGTCTTGGCTCGGGCTCGGCTCGGGCTCGTCCGAGCTCGAGAACTAAATCGAGTCGAGCTCGATCGTTTCGAGCCTATAATCAAACCGAGTTCAAACACCATTTTTGAGCTCGATCTTGAGCTCGGCTCGAATAAAGCTCGTTCGATACTTTAGTCGAACCGAGTTCGAACACAGTTTGTTCGAGCTCGGTCGTTCGATTTTCAGCCCTACTCGTTAGTGCTCCCAACAAGATTGTCAAAAAAAAAAAGACTTGCTAGGGATGTGCACCGAGTGCACTGCTAGCAGTATTGTTGTAAAATATAAAGCTATCGCGCTGCATGCTAAGATATTCTAATTATTGAAACACTTTTGAAAGAATTTCTGCTGGGATGATAAAAATTATCGTTGCTCAAACGATATTTGACCATTTCCGTTGATCTGCTTCTACAAACTAACAAGTTTAGTAGAACTTGGTAAAAATATCACATATTGGACGTCGAACAGAACATAAACACGGTCCTCCGTGTCGTCGCTCTTTCTATTCTCTCACTAATCTTTTGTTATTCAGTTAGCATAAAAACTAAGATTTTATATAGGGGAACAAACCCCCTAACAACCAACATGGACGAAAAATCAGAAAGTCAAATTCTATAATGTGAACGATTACCAATAGTAACTTTCTACAAATATGATAGTTATAAACTGAACCGTAGCAATAGCAAAATCGCGACAGCAGAGAAACAGTCCTGCAAAAATGCAGAGAGACCTCGCTGCCCTGGAGTCGCAACACTCGTGCACCCATGCTCCTCAATTTCTTTGACACCCAAACATAGAAAATAATTATTTTTCTTTTTCAACTCGATAATTTTGTGAACCAAACGAGACCTTAGGAGTAAGCGGTGCAATTGTGACAAAATGGCAAGCAACCGTTGAGACGATACAATCAACGAAAGTAGTCGGGCTCGAGGGATTTAGTGAAAATATCGACTGAGTTGATTATGCAGGGAGGGACGGTTGAATCAAACAAGATAAATAGATTTTTTTTTTTTCTTTCCAAAAATATATCTCATGAATGTTGATAATTCATGCTGAAAATGTCAAAACTTCAATAATAAATAGGTCATGACTCTGCACTATCAATAATAGCTTGATAGCTGCTCATGCCATCCCACCCACCTCCCATGTGTTGGACCAGAATATAATGTGGATTTATTTTTATTTCTTCTTCCTTCCCGCGCTACAAACTTGACGTATTCTCCAAAGTGTTGAGGCAGGCATGTGTGCGGTTGGTCACCAGAACCACACCTTCAGTATCTTCTCCAATTTGTTAGATGCAACTGACTGTCATCTCCCCATCTGCAGAGCTCTTAGCCTCTCTCTCTCTCTCTCCGAAATATATAACAAAAAGAATATATGATGGACGCAAACTTACATATATATATATATATATATTAAAATTAGTCGGCTGGTTTTTTATTATACAACCAACTTATATTTTATGGGTTGGATTAAAATTTAGTAGTTGGGATTAAAAAATGTAGACCCCACCACATTTTTAAGTCATTTAATTTCAACTATGCAATTCCAATCCAACGTGTATAACATAGGTTGGTGTTGTAATACAAAACCAATCGGTTGGTTCTAGAACACTTCTTTATATATATATATATATATATATATATATATGTGTGTGTGTGTGTGTGTGTGTGTGTGTGTGTGTGTGTGTCCGGGTCGGGAGTCTCGTGAAAGTTTCGTCTGTCCCTCATCCGTTGGATCGAGAGGGCCCCTTCCGATCCGATGGTACGGGGAGGCAAAATTTTGACGAAACTTTTGACGAATATATATATATATATATATATATATATATATATATATATATGAAAAGCAAATGACCTCTAGTCTAGTGGTTAAGAGAGATGCATGCAGTCCGAGTGGTCAGGAGTTCGAATCCCAGTGGGAGCGATTCCAGAAACAATATAGAGCGATTCCAGAAACATCTCTCTTAACCACTAGACTAGAGGTCATTTGCTTTTCATATATATATATATATATATATATATATATATATATATATATATATATATATATATATATATGAAAAGTCCCGTCCACAGAGTCGTGCCAAAGTTTCGCCTCCTGCACCTTCGGATCGGGGCGCCGCATGGGGCTCGCGCGCGTCCACTCGATTCAACTGTTGAGGGCGACGGGACAACGCGGGCGGGACTCCAGATCCGAACCCTATATGGATGCGGGTCAAAAGTCTTATCCGCGGAGCACCGTCCAAGCCCCCGTCCTCCGGCACCATCGAAAGCGACGAGACTCCCTTGGAATATATATATATATATATATATATATATATATATATATATATATATATATATATATATATATATATATATATATATGCAAATGACCTCTAGTCTAGTGGTTAAGAGAGATGCATGTGTCCCAAGTGGTCAGGAGTTCGAGTTCCAGTATATATAATTTTTTTTTTTGAAGCAATGGATAATTGTGGCGAACTCACCTCCACTGGAGCTCGAACTCCTGACCACTTGGGACACATGCATCTCTCTTAACCACTAGACTAGAGGTCATTTGCATATATATATATATATATATATATATATATGTGAGTAAGTTAATGGGTGCCACATGCATGCATGGATGTTTGCAAATTTTCAATTTTGCTAACATTAATTGAAAGCCTTTTTTCCCCCTTCTTTGCACTCAATTGATAGATGGTCTCCGACGTTTTCTTGCAGTAGAAGCAATGAATTTGAGGTTTGTCAAACCTTGGTAGGAGATGCCTGCCATGTATAAGCCAAATCGCCTATGGTTTCCTTGCCTAAGTTGCTTTCAAGAAGAAATGGTACATTGGTTTTGTATGCAAAATGTGTATTTCTTTCGCAAAATATCATCATCATTAGAGCACGAACACGAAACCCAAATGAATGAAATAATAATAATAATAATAATAATAATAATAATAATTTTGCTTGTGAATTTTGTGGCATAAAGTTGTTAGCTCCAAGATGTAAAATATTTTCCTAATACAACCGTCTAGGATGGACTACACGCACATATATGTTAGTTCCGAAGCGTGGATATAGATGGAAAACAGGAGTTCAGCAAACCTATACAGTAGGTGCCACAAATGAGATAGATCTTAAGAACAAAGATAGGCCTCCCTACTCAGTAGGTGCCTTAAAACCTGAAGAACGAGTTACAGAGAAACAGAAGAAGAAGAAGAAGAAGAAGAAGAAGAAGAAGAAGAAGAAGAAGAAGAGGAGGAGGATTAAATCTGCTGGGGTGTAAAAATACCGTTGCTCAAAGCAAGATTCGCCTCTATACGATCCGCTTCCAGGAACCAGCAAGTTCAAGAGAACTTCTGGAACGCTTGTCAGTCAATATTTGTGACTTGAACGACCTTCCTGAACTTTACGGACTCCCTTAACTCTCTTCTTTGGTGCATCTTGGAAAGGAGGCAAGGGGGCTCTATTTATAGAGTGGAGTGAGACCTCACCATCTCTCATATCCGATGTGGGACTAAAACACCAATGCTCTAAAATAGAGTTTGATGTTTTATATCATCCCACAATCAACATAGTCGAGTGCTAGCCCGCACCTTCCCCCGAACACTCCCGTGCATGCACGAGACAACCTGGAGTCCGCATCGAGTCCGAGGCCGCACAACAAAAATTAACTTACGTTCTTGTTGGAATTAATCATTTTTCTCTTAGTAAAATCACCCACATGGTTCCCTCCTTAGGGTCACCACCCCATGTGCATATCCCAACAACACATACTCATATATATGTTGAGATAACTCATGGTACTTTTCCAATGTGGAACTAAACTTTGCAAAGCATGTTGAGAGCAAGCTCTCTTCATGTCAAGGAGCAAGAGCACCAACAATCCCCACAGTAACTGTCCATTTTGCATTAGGATAGATGTCGCTGACGACTTGTGTAACGTCCCAGTCCCAAAATACGTAGGACTAGGAACGTAGACATGCCAGCTGTATACATACAAAGTGTCACGCCCCGCTCCCATAGGAGCGATCGTCCTCGCTAAGGCATGATGTCGCACGAGCCTAGATTGCACTCGTACATGGCGGGTTTCGTAACGGCTGATTCCAGCGGCTGCGACGGAGTCGTCGCACAAAAGTCCCATGCAGAGACATTGAATAATAGCAGCAGAAATTTAAAGGCAAAACACAAGTTATTCAAAGAAACTCTTTATTGATATTGAAACAAAGATTACAATGGGACGCAAGGCCAAGATTACAAGTCTCTCAAGCTCACTGAAGCTCACTCATCTCACATTATAAGTCACTCAGCTCTCTCTCATCTCTCAATACATGTCTTGAGCCAGCGGATGCTTTGGAAGGCGACGTCCATACATTATGTCATGTATAAGTCTTGAATACATGCGGCCGCACGCTTCGAATCGCCAAGGGACTCCGTGCCTCGACGCATCCAAGCGAGCTTCGCGCCACGAGCTTCTACCTGTGTCTGCACATGAAAACTATGTGGGTGTCAGTACTCAACTGTACTTGTGGAATGAGCTCCTCGCCCACCCATACAAAACCAACACGTTTGATTTACTTCGTGCAACATAGTCCCTTCTTATCAATTGTCTTTCTAGTCTTGCCTTAGGATCAGTTTTAGGACAGACGCCTTGGCCTATTTTGTGTCTGTAGACCATCCCGTTCTTGCAACAACGATGTTAACTCATACTTTGCCTCTAGACCCTTCTCGTGCCAACAACGTTAACCTATCAAGTCGTGTTTGCCTTACGGCCCAAAATCAGAGATGCAACTACGCGATAAGACTCCATTCCCGTATGACCGAGCTATAAGTCCTTGTTGAGGCCGTGTCTCGCAACTCAATCTGACTTAACCATGTCGTCGCCTCGCGGCCCTTGCTATTTTTATCACCAACTGAACCAATCAAGACTTCTGAACTTGTGTCGACCGACTTTGCCTTTCGGCGGTTCCTGACTTAAACTCCAGACAACTCAGATCCAACAAATGCAACTTATATGCCAAGACTTACGACTCGACGCCACACCCCTGTGCCAAGCATGTCGCCTATGTTGAAGCCACATCTTAGACCCAAGCATCATGTTCTAACTTGTATACACCCACATCTTAGGCCCAAGCATCATGTTCTAACTTGTATACACCTTCGACTCGACTCAATTCCAAAGGCATACGCGCGGATAGCCGCCATTTTGCCGACATCTATATGAACACGGGTCACTGGCATGACAAGCCATCCTAGACTCATAGCTGGCGTATAGGATGGTCCGATCAAAGCAAGTAGCGAGCCCCAATGACCGTCCATCGAATACCTGTTGCCTCTACCTGGCACAGCTATCCCTGTTTTCTCCTAGGTCGGATCGGTCCTGTTGCCCGGTTGTCGATCCGAGGAAACCTTTTCTTCCTTGTACAAGTTGTCCATGACCATGCAAGACTCGACTCAAACCGACGTATCACACAGTCATCCTTCTTTCAGTGTTACCATCTCTTTCAAAACAAAGTTCAAGACTTCTATCCTTGAGACCCATCGACGACCCACGGTCGCGAGTATTCTTTTCTTGTTACCCTATCATTTGGTTCAACTCATGAACGCCTATTTGATAGTCCTTTCTCAAAACTCACTTTGAATCAATTATGATCCTTCACTAGTAAAATATGATCTATTAGCGACATAATTTAGTGACGGCATTTTATTACGACCCGCACTTTTTTTTTTAAACGGATACGAGACGTGTCCAAGCCAACCTACGCCGCAGTATCGGCGGTAGAACGCTGTCACGGCCATGAAGATCAAAATCACAAATAATGCTCATTTACATAATTAATTTAACTTACATGATCACAAGTTTTACATTTGTAGGAAAATATAAACTTGTACAAAGAAATGAATGACTACAACTCAACTATCTAGCTAGTCTCTAGGCTTTTGTCTGCAAGTACACCCGAACTCCCCAAACTAAGTGAATCCACGGCTAACCTGAAAAATGTTGGTTTTCAGTCAGGAATAAAACGAGCACAATTCATTGAATACAATTTCAAGTAAAGAAAATGACTATAAAACAAAGGTTAGACATCAATCATGAGTTTTGAAAATAAACAGTAAATACGGAAAACCAATAGCAAATAAATAGACACAAAATACTTTTCCAATTGTTAGAAGTACCTTTGATATGTGATCGGTCTCGGGACAATTATACGACACGGTCTACATGGTCTAAAGTTACACGGTCTACAGTTACACGGTCTACAGAAAATATTGCAATAAAGAAATATTGTCTACAAATAGTAATCACGATCTACACTGTCTACTTTGTAATAAATAAATCAATGTCTACACTGTCTACTTTGTAATAAATAAATTACTGTCTATACTATCTACAAGAAATAAATACAATAATAAACACGGTCTACACGGTCTAAGGTCAGATCACACATCCTTAGTACTTCTCATTCCCGACTCAACAATTTATAATAGAAAATAATCACATAACCGATGGCCAATCAATGAAATATAGTGAAAATTAATATCGAAATGCAGACAATAAACTGTACTCGCCTGTGGTCCTCTGCTGGTGAAACCGACAGTCTGAACTACTCACTGTGCCACAATAGTCAAAACCCGTACAACAGTCTCCGGAAGCTGAAATAGACATTACCAATGTTCTCAGAATAGTCAAAATAGCTAGGATTGCCTGTCCTTAAGTCTAATTCTGGACACAGGGGCAAAACGGTAATTTTGGGCCAAAACGGTGTCTACCGTTGGATCCGCTTTGCACCGAAAAGCGTGTCATAGTCAACGGTCTCTAAAGTTATCAAACTATATGTCTACGGATCCAGTTTTCTGATATGAACCCAACCATATGTCCAGAGTTGGATTCCGGCAGGCCGTGCACAAAATCACTCATTGAGTCGGACCGTGGGGCCCGCAAAACGGCGTTCGATTTAACTGTCTCAGAATTGGACCAAACTTGGCATACAGGACCAGAAAAATGATACGGTCCTGTTGGCACAAGTTTCGTCTTGATCTGACAAGCGTTCATGAAGTAATTAGGAAATTTGCACAGAGGCCGATACGGAGAATTTCGACGGATACACATCAAACTCGTCGCGCACACGCAACCAATTTGAATTCCGTCAAAGCCCACACGACCACGAAGCCGTTACGCACCTTTCGATGCTTTCAGTTCGCGACCACGTCACCCGGTTTGGCGGGACGCACGTCATGTGGATGAATTTCTATTATTTTTTAAAACAGTTTTAATAAGTTTTTCTTGATTTTTAAATCAGGATTTCTTGACGTATACCAAATGAATTTAAAATCCGTAAATAGCATTTGGAAGCTCTATGGGTTGACTAAAAACTTATTCAATTAGATTTCTAAGTATTGCTACAGTTTGGCAGAAATCTGCCTTCCAATATAGGATGTTGGACTGCCCTGTTTTACTATTTGCAACAGGTTTTCATCGATTTTCGATCTCGGTTTGTGACGCGTGTAGTGCGTGGTATATCGAGCTAATCGAATCGAAACGAAGGGGGTTAGGTTAGGTACATGCCAGAGAAAACGGTTCGACAATTAGTCAGGCGTGCGCGAAGAAAATACGCAACGAATTCGCCCCGACAGACTGTATTCGCCACTGCGGCTGTACGCACATCCCGCGCGCGGTTCGAGTTTCCTGGCGATTTCGACCTCGTGTGGTGGCGGTGCCGGCGGTGAGCGGCCGCCCAGAGAGGCTGGGGGTGCGCGCAGGTTAGGGTTTAGGATTTGATTCCGAACTCTTCTCTCCCTCTCGTGTAAATCTACATATATATATATATATATATATATATATATATATATATATATATATATATATATATATATATATATATATATATCTCACATAATTTGGCTCGGGTTTGGTAAAGCTCTGTAACCCGGCTGTTAAGCCCCCCCCTCGGGTTCGGCTACAGGGAAAAATATGCGGTTTAGCTGGGATTTTGGCCTAGTTGGCTTGGCACTTGCTTGCTGTGGGTTGGGATTAATATTTTTATTTATTACAATATGTATATATGTGTATACATATTTTTATACATACATATATATATATATATATATATATATATATATATATATATATATATATATATATATATATATATATATATATATATATATATATACACATATTTACCTTTATATTATCTATAAATACACACATATATTATATTCGTATATACACATTTATATGTATATACTTACATAACACTATATGCACACATACTCTATTTTATAGTTAATACTGAGAGTATATATATTTACAATTATTTAATAGGCATCCATATACCTATATATATGTATATATATATTCTCCATAAAATTCTAAATAAATCCAATATTACATATTCCTATAGTAAGGCCTATTCTTATAATTATGAATATATATATTAATAACATTTATTTGATAACCAAACAAATATAACCAATAATAATATCATATATACAATAACTTCAATAAAATAATAATAACTATAACAAAATTCAATAAAACATTAATGGTGTGTATACCATTATGTTCAGTCTAAAAATCCCAAAAAGTGCAAGGTCCTATTTTATACAATAGTCATCGATTACCCACTAATAATAATATTTATAATATTTAAATTACGAATATTTAGAAATAGTCATTAAATTATTAAAACGGAATATAACACACTCATATCAAATTCCATCAACACGAAGGTCATTGGACGTGCCGCATGACTACATGGGCTCGGGCTCAGTTCGGGTCCAGTCTGGGCTAAAATTGTATAGCCGGTTTTCCTAAACTCAATAATATAATTAATAAATAAATGAATCTTCGGTAAGGGTTAAATCGTAACTTGGCCTGGCTTTCCTAGTTAGGACACACTCATGGCTGGGCCTTTCCTACCAGGGCTAATACACTAGTCAAAGCACGCCACTGCACTATCCGTGCCATAATTTCTAGTCACCTTGTACTCCAAAACTCAACTATGGCTAAAGTCATCCACCGTAATAATTAACTAAATAATTATTTTTAAAACTCTAAAAATCACCATTAAATTCAAATAAATAAATAAAATATATTATAAAAATTCTGGGAAGAGGGGTTACAAATCTACCCACCTTAAAATAATTTCGTCCTCGAAATTCTAATTCATAAGTATTCTTAAATTCAAAGGAAAACTACCATTACCTTAATCTCCTCGAATTTTAATTCCTCAAAACAGTTTATATCCTTCTCATAGCCATTTTGTAATTACAAAACTCCGAGGACTTTTACCCACCTTTGGTCATACTACTCCCTCAAATCTCATGTCACTAAAATTTTAAAAGCATCCAACTACTTGCTAAAATTGTTACCAATAGATATCTACTGCTTATGGCCACTATAATCCTCTCCTACCCAAAATCTAACATGCAACAAATTTACCCAAGTAGCTAAGAAATATTGCTAACTTCTAATAAGCGTGACCATTCGTCACTCTGAAATAGGAAGGACAGGAAGATAAGGAAGAATAATCGAGAGCATTTATGAAGTTTCCAGGACGGTAGAGAGTATCCAATGATACAGACCGAAGAAAAGTTTATAAACCATTGACTTATTTGCTAGATTGGGCTACTCTAGTCCAGTCACTTGATAAATCAAGAACCCTTCGTTTCTTAGAGGGGCTTGCAAAACATGAAATACAGAAGTTTTGTTCTCGAAATTCTGAACAGGTTCCGTAATAGAACGAAATTGAAAATCGAGATTGTGATCTATTTCGTGGTTATTTAAACACACAAGCAAGGAATATAAATATAATACAAAATCGTATCGCGACTTCCAGGTAGATGGAGTAATGGTCACGAATGACCCCGTATTCTAAGAGGTGGAGACTACACAATAGGTATAGAGACCTATTTCAAGTAATCCGATTTTAAAGTCCAAATATGGTGGTATGCATGGATGGGTTTTACTAGATCTTAATGGGTTCCCTAATTGGCATCAATCGTCGGTTGGATGAACCTTGAACTTCAATCTATATGGGCTGGACAAGATCCCTATGATAAAACTATTTCTACTAGGTTAGGGTAACCTGGAAGAAGTTTCCACCCAAGTGGTTGAGCTAGTTGGGCAGTCGGATTGGTTAAATAGGTTCTATAAGCCCTGGAGATACGTCTTTTATGACTTTTGTGTTTAAGTAGCACGATAAGACACAATTGAATGGCATACTAGTGACATGTGCATAGTGAGCTTCGAGTAGATCACAACCATATATTGGGTCGAAAGGTTTGAGTCAAGGTTGAGTTTCTAATTGTGGTCGGGAAGTTTACCGGTATTATGGTAAGGGTTATAGCTAGTCCTTTTTACATGAAAGTCGTGCCTTAACAATAGAGTACAAGGGGACATATTTGAGTGGGACATGATATACCTAGATGAAGGTGGACTCGTCTAGATCTTGCATATGAAATTTGTTGGAAGGTAACAGTTGGTCTCGTGCTCCGAATACTACTGGCACGACCGGGGACATAAAATGATCTAAATGGAAAGTGGGAGTCCATGGGGCACTAATTGTCATCCTAGAGGAATCATTCTAATCAATCGATAATCCTTGTATATCCCAAAATTTTAGAAGGCTTACAGTCTACATACCCTAGAAGCTAGGACATGGTTTTAGGAATAATGAGGTCAAAAGAATTTCAAAGTCCGGATACTGTACCCCGATTCTTGTTGATAAAGAATGAGGCACGGCGTAACGGGATACGGTTGATATTAGTCAAGTCAAGGGTCGTTCCTCAATAATTGAAAAACGAGTGCGTGTGCAATGACACATGGTCGATAAAATAGAATGACCTACTCATCCACAGTATACATGAGTTGTCGACGGGGTAACCAACTCTAAGGCACATCATATGAAAATATTTCTAACAACTGAGTCGTGAATTTCTATTGGGGTCAAACCTGCCGGACTAGTGTCACAAGGGTTCTATTTGAAGCAAGCTTCAAACAAATGATTAGAGGCTCACAACATTTGGTCTCTGAAGAATAGGTAGTCTCCTAGGTTGGCATTTGGTCAAGGAGAAAGATCCTAATCATTCTCGGACTCCAATGACCATAAGATCAAGATAGTAGGTTTAGTGTCGAAGGGAGGACGAGTAACTCAAGGCAAAGTTCCAGTCACAGAGCTGGCCGATGGTAGCTACACTTGCATATACAACTATCATAGCCATGGGAACACTCTGTATCTATCTATCAATTACGCGCTTTCGTCTTTCCAAATCAGTGAAAGACAAAAACAATAAAGAGTTCAAGGGAGATGTTGCTGAATACATTTACGTGATTCAAAGGCGAATGTATAATTTCAAAGTAATTGTCAAAGCAGTCGCAGATGAGATCCTAGATACCTATATATCTCCATCCACGTAGTATAATTAAACGAAGAGCGAACCAAATGCATCATGGTTGATCAGACCATAATACACTGATTCTGATTAGACAATAAGTTAGCAGGCATCCCCACTAAACATATGTCTTGAATCAAGCTCGAGAACAGAGTGAGCTTGCAAAACTAGGCTGTAATAGCAGCATTGGTTAAGGTAGTCAAAATACAAGTATGCGAGATTTTTGAAAGAAGGCACAAGTGTGTCGAGTTTTGTGAGAATCAAAACCTTGCCCGGTGTTCTTGCTTACATAATCTTTCGGCTATCTTATTGTCCATAAGGCCTTGTTCAACCATTGGGTTATGGACTTCTAAATTCTATATTCCAGGTAAACCTATTAGTGTCGGTCAATCACCTCGTCCATAGATCACAAGGACTACGGAATGCTAGGTCGAGAGACATGCTACCCAGCTAACAAAACTTCTACTAGTATTGGCTTTGGGTCTTATGGGACATACAGGGTATTTTTCTATCCTCTATGGTATCCTAACTTGTAATCATGTTTGAAGTCATTTCACCGAGGATTACGCCTCGCCCGTATACTCTGGCTGTGGTAAACCCTTGGTTTCGTAACTCAAACATGATACAAAACCGAACACTTCTTAACTCTATCCAATATTGACTCAAGGGCAACTACGATCAAAAGAGGACCACTAGCCATAGTTTTAGGAATATTCTTTAACCTATATTTCCTTAAACTAATTTTAACTCTAGGGGTAGTGCCTCGCCAGTGCGCTGTTGGCTGCAGTGAATACATAGTCTTCCTAATTCAAATAAATGGCGACAGTGCGCTGTTGTCCTGCCATTATGAGTTAACTAACATGCTTTTAACTACATCTATAAAACTTTATGGGCTTCTATAGATTCAAACAAGTTGACTATGAAATAATGCATAAGCATTTGTCCTATCAGTCACAACCCTTAAAATAAAGGATTGAACAGGAGAAAATAACTGAGGACAAAAGAAATACAAACATTGTAACTATTCTATGTGTATTCAAGCCTTTGAGGAAAAACTTGAATCGAAACTAACTTGAGGTTCATCTATGGATAACATAAAAATAATAATTCTTAGGGCAAAAATAGGAACTAAATAGGCAATTTGACTAAGATGTGAGGATGATATCCATAGGGGCAAGGAGAAGGAATTGCACCATTTATCAAGGTTAGATCATTATCTCTATGAAGTCCTGTCTCACCAAGCGAATAGTCTATCCACATTGGATCATATCATCCTATCTAGAGAAAATAGTGTACTTATGGAGATATGACAACTATCAAAATCAATAACCCTCCTCTATATTGCATGGCCTAGACTACCCATCGGTAAATTTGTATAAGGGACTCCTAGTCCTAGTCATTCAATTAAATTAATCCTTGTTCATGAATGAGCATGTTCTAGTCGCAGGCTCGCAATAGTACAACTAACTTAAGTACTATCACGAGTTCGTATGATTTGCGAAGACTGACCTGCATGGGCCACCACAAAAACTTGTCATGACCCGCACCCATTTTTTTTAAACGGATACAAGACGTGTCCAAGCCAGCCTACGCCGCAGTGTCGGCGGTAGAACGCTGTCACGGCCATGAAGATCAAAATCACAAATAATGCTCATTCACATAATTAATTTAACTTACATGATCACAAGTTTTACATTTGTAGGAAAATATAAACTTGTACAAAGAAATGAATGACTACAACTCAACTATCTAGCTAGTCTCTAGGCTTTTGTCTGCAAGTACACCCGAACTCCCCAAACTAAGTGAATCCACGGCTAACCTGAAAAATGTTGGTTTTCAGTCAGGAATGGAACGAGCACAATTCATTGAATACAATTTCAAGTAAAGAAAATGACTATAAAACAAAGGTTAGACATCAATCATGAGTTTTGAAAATAAACAGTAAATACGGAAAACCAATAGCAAATAAATAGACACAAAATACTTTCCCAATTGTTAGAAGTACCTTTGATATGTGATCGGTCTCGGAACAATTATGCGACACGGTCTACACGGTCTAAAGTTACACAGTCTACAGTTACACGGTCTACAGTTACACGGTCTACAGAAAATATTGCAATAAATAAGCATTGTCTACAAATAGTAATCACGATCTACACAGTTTAAATGCAATAATAATTACGGTCTACACTGTCTACTTTGCAATAAATAAATCAATGTCTACACTGTCTACTTTATAATAAATAAATCACTGTCTACACTGTCTACAAGAAATAAATGCAATAATAAACACGGTCTATACGGTCTAAGGTCAGATCACACATCCTTGGTACTTCTCATTCCCGATTCAACAATTTATAATAGAAAATAATCACATAACCGATGGCCAATCAATAAAATATAGTGAAAATCAATATCGAAATGCAGACAATAAACTGTACTCGCCTATGGTCTTCTGCTGGTGAAACCGACATTCTGAACTACTCACTGTGCCACAATAGTCAAAACCCGTACAACAGTCCCCGGAAGCTGAAATAAACATTACCAATGTTCTCAGAATAGTCAAAATATCTAGGATTGCATGTCCTTAAGTCCAATTCTGGACACAGGGGCAAAACGGTAATTTTGGGCCAAAACGGTGTCCACCGTTGGACCCGCTTTGCACCGAAAAGCGTATCATAGTCAACGGTCTCTAAAGTCATCAAACTATATGTCTACAGATCCAGTTTTCCAATACGAATCCAACTATATGTCCAGAGTTGGATTCCGGCAGGCCGTGCACAAAATCACTCGTTGAGTCAGACCGTGGGGCCCGCAAAACGGCGTTCGATTCAACTGTCTCAGAATTGGACCAAACTTGGCATACATTACCATAAAAATGATACGGTCCTGTTGGCACAAGTTTTGTCTCGATCTGACGAGCGTGCAGGAAGTAATTAGGAAATTTGCATAGAGGCCGATACGGGGAATTTTGACGGATACGCATCAAATTCGTCGCGCACACGCAACCAATTTAAATTCCGTCAAAGCCCACATGACCACGAAGCCATTACGCACCTTTCGATGCTTTCGGTTCACGACTACGTCGCCCGGTTTTGCGGGACGCACGTCGTGTGGATGAATTTCAATTGTTTTTGAAAACAGTTTTAATAAGTTTTTCTTGATTTTCAAATCAGGATTTCTTGACGTATTCCAAATGAATTTAAAATCCGTAAACAGCATTTGGAAGCTGTATGGGTTGACTAAAAACCTATTCAATTAGATTTCTAAGTATTGCTACGGTTTGGCAGAAATCTACCTTCCAATATAGGATGTTGGACTGTCCTGTTTTACTATTTGCAATAGGTTTTCATCGATTTTCGATCTCGGTTTGTGACGTATGTAGTGCGTGTTATATCGAGCTAATAGAATCGAAACGAAGGGGGTTAGGTTAGGTGCATACCAGAGAAAACGGTTCGACAATTAGTCAGGCGTGCGCGAAGAAAATACGCAACGAATTCGCCCCGGCGGACTGCATTCTCCCCGGCGGACTGCATTCGCCACTGCGGCTGTACGCATATCCCGCGCGTGGTTCGAGTTTCCTAGCCGATTCCGACCTCGTATGTTGGCGGCGCCGACGGTGAGCGGCCGCCCAGAGAGGCTGGGGGTGCGTGTAGGTTAGGGTTTAGGATTTGATTCCGAACTCTTCTCTCCCTCTCGTGTAAATCTACATATATATATCTCACGAAATTTGGCTCGGGTTTGGTAAAACTCTGTAACCCGGCTGTTAAGCCCCCCCCCCCCCTCCGGGTTCGGCTACAGGGAAAAATATGCAGTTTAGCTAGGCTTTTGGCCTAGTTGGCTTGGCACTTGCTTGCTGTGGGTTGGGATTAATATTTTTTATTTATTACAATATGTATATATGTATATACATATTTTTATACATATATATATATATATATATATATATATATATATATATATATATATATATATATATATATATATACATACACATATTTACCTTTATATTTATCTATAAATACACACATATATTATATTCGTATATACACATTTATATGTATATACTTACATAACACTATATGCACACATACTCTATTTTATAGTTAATACTGAGAGTATATATATTTATAATTATTTAATTGGCATCCATATACCTATATATATGTATGTATATATTCTCCATAAAATTCTAAATAAATTCAATATTACATATTCCTAGAGTAAGGCCTATTCTTATAATTATGAATATATATATTAATAACATTTATTTGATAACCAAACAAATATAACCAATAATAATATCATATATACAATAACTTCAATAAAATAATAATAACTATAACAAAATTCAATAAAACATTAATGGTGTGTATACCATTATGTTCAGTCTAAAAATCCCAAAAAGTGCAAGGGCCTATTTTATACAATAGTCATCGATTATCCACTAATAATAATATTTATAATATTTAAATTACGAATATTTATAAATAGTCATTAAATCATTAAAACGGAATATAACACACTCATATCAAATTCCATCAACACGAAGGTCATTGGACGTGCCGCATGACTACATGGGCTCGGGCTCAGTTCGGGTCCAGTCTGGGCTAAAATTGTATTGCCGGTTTTCCTAAACTCAATAATATAATTAATAAATAAATGAATCTTCGGTAAGGGTTAAATCACAACTTGGCCTGGCTTTCCTAGTTAGGACACACTCATGGCTAGGCCTTTCCTACCAGGGCTAATACACTAGTCAAAGCACGCCACTGCACTATCCATGCCATAATTTCTAGTCACCTTGCCCTCCAAAACTCAACTATGGCTAAAGTCATCCACCGTAATAATTAACTAAATAATTAGTTTTAAAACTCTAAAAATCACCATTAAATTCAAATAAATAAATAAATTATATTATAAAAATTCCGGGAAGAGGGGTTACACCTATTTGATAGTCCTTTCTCAAAACTTACTTTATATCAATTATGATCCTTCACTACTAAAATATGATCTATTAGCGACGTAATTTAGCGACGGCATAAAATGCCGTCGCTAACTATGGAATATAGCAACTCCTTTATATAAACATCGCAAAACGTCGCTGACTTACGACGTTCAGCGATAGGAGTTAAATTACGTCGCTGAATAGCGACGTTCAGCGACATATTATTAAAATATGTTGCCATCTATTAAAATTTTGTGACGGTTAGCGACGGCCGCTCTTGACGTCGCTAACATTTTTACTTAGGGCACAACGTTTCATTTTTTCCCCCTCACTCGAAAATTTCAATTTTTACTCGAGCTCCCTCCCCCCCCCCGGCGACTCCCTCCCCCTCCGGCGACTCCCTCCCCCTCCGGCGACCCCTACCCCCCCCGTCGAGTTCCTCCTCCTCGAGCTCAGGTAAACCCTAACCTAATTAACTCCTCTCCCTCCTCCTCCTCCTCCTCCTCCTCCTCCACCCCGCACACACCCACTGTCTGTGCAGTTGTTTGGACACTGACATGACCCTTGGACTCATTTGTATGCACACAAACACATATGACCCCTCTTGACATGTTTGGGTTTTATTTAGGTTGTGTGGTTTGGAAGTTGAAATGCAATCTCATGTTTTTCTGAGATTGAGTTTGGAATTTCTGAGATACAAGGTTGGGTTTAGTTTGTTGACTATGAGTTGAGTTGGAGGTTTGAGTTAAATTGAATGTTTAGAAGTTGTTGGTTGTATACTCAGTTTCCTGAGATATATGTATGTGAAATAGAAATGTGTTGGCTTGGTATATTTAGTTCATATATGTAGAGTAGTGATATATAGCTGAGATTATATATGCATGAGATTCATGTGGGGTAAGGTTATGATATATAGGGGCTTGCTATATTTGGATTTGAGAGGATATATGTATATATATATATATATATATATATATATATATATATATATATATATATATATATATATATATATATATATATATATTTTAGAGGATATATGTATTTTTATGAGAGGATATATATATATATATATATATATATATATATATATATATATATATATATATATATATATATATATATTTTTTTTTTTTTTTTTTTTTTTTTTTTTTTTTTTTTTTTTTTTTTGTATATATATGGTATACATATGTGCTTAACCTACTGTACCTTAGCCTATCCCCTGATATATCTATAGGATTACCTAGAAATGAACCCAATAGGCTAATTGAACTTGTGGACTAGAGTTTGACCAAAACCCTAGCTAGTAAGTCTACTACTGATATCGTCGATACCAATACTCATAGGAATAGTCCGATACCGATTCGCATACCTATATGTTGTTGCTCAAGCAGTTTATAGCTACAAATGAATAAGTGCAACATAAAAATCTCATCTGTTAAATATGTTACCTAAGAGCATCATTAGTAAGGACAATTCATTACTACAGTGTATAGAGTATCCTAAAAGTGTAAGTATGATTGGTATATCGTATTACATAGAGTGTATAGAGTATCCTTTCGGTCTATAAGAGTTACTTCACTCATTTTGTCAAGAGAAGTAAACTTTTTAAATATTGACGGTATATATACCGTCAACATTTGGTTTTGCCTTGTAGCTACAGGCAGTTGCCTGCATTTTGCCTTATAACTTGGCCTTTGGCCTGTGCTTGAGCAGTGTGGACTTCCAGGTTAGGGTGTTAGTTCATGATTAGCATTGTTTAGATATTATTTTCAGTTAAAGGGTTAGTTTAGATTAGGATATTAGTTTATGTTAGAAGGAATATGAGAGTTAGTAGATGTTAAAGTAGGATATTAATTTATTAGTTAGGATAGATAGTTTGAGTTAGGATACTGCTCAAGCATAGGCCAAAGGGTCGATATTGGATATTAATTTAAACAGTTTTACCTTTCTTGACAAACTGGGTGAAGTAACTCTTGTAGACCCAAAGGGTCGATATTGGACAGTTAGGATGAGTATCAGAATCGGTATCGGATTAGTATCGATCGTATCGGATTTGTATCGGTCTATCGGATACGACACTTTGACAAAAGACAGTTGTTTTAGTCCCAACACAGTTGTTTTTGTTTCTTCCTTCAAATTCTTTGTTTGTAATATGTGGAATGAATGAACAGTTTATGTTGCGCACCCATATCTAAACTGTCTTAACATTCATTCACTGACTGCAATATGCATGTATCTATCTTACAGAATTATCCTCAATTGGATATGGATATGAATTACTACTTACGGAATCGTTCGTGGATGTACAACCATCATCCTGATGACATGTGTGGTGTGCGAGATGAATTCATAGAGGGTGTACAGTAGTTCCTACAGTTTGCCAAGACGTTCCCTCAGTACATAGACGGTACCAAAATTAAGTGTCCGTGTGTGAGATGTCGCAACTTGAAATATCATCCAGAAGTGGAAGTCACGTATCATTTATACTCGAAGGGTTTCACGTCGAATTACTATCAGTAGAGCGCGCACGGAGAACTTGTATCTTTAGCATCGGAGTATGAGTCTTATGTGGATGTCCATAACAACGCTGCTTACGACGATGGGTTGGTGAACATGATTTTTGACGCGGCGGGGCCTAGTTTCGATTCAGACGATCATGATGCACCTGAGGAGGCACCGAACGTCGATGCTGCACAGTTCATGGAGTTGCTGGAGAATGCAAGGACTCTATTATATCCTGGTTGTGAGGATCATTCACCGTTGGAGGTGGTTACAAGATTGTTGAGCATTAAGTCCGATTTTAACATGTCGCAAGATTGCTACAACCGTCTTATGGAGTTGCTTATAGAAATATTGTCTGAGGGTGCTAAGTTGCCTAAAGACTTCTACCGGTCTAAGAGGATGGTGAGATCGCTCTGGATGGGATACGAGAAAATTGATTCTTGTCGCAATGGGTGCATGTTGTATTACAAAGACGACAAGGACGCAGATGTGTGCAGATTTTGTGGTACTGATCGCTATAAGATAATTAGTACAGGAAGGTCTACCGATGCAAGAAGACCGACCGATTCAATGCACTACTTGCCTTTAATGCCACGGTTGCAAAGATTATTTATGGTGAAAGAGACGGCCAAAAATATAAGTTGGCACATGCGAGAACAGATTGACGGAGTGTTGGATCACCCATCCGATGGAGAAGCGTGGAAGCAATTTAATCGAGTGTATCCTAATTTTGCTTTAGATCCGCGTAATGTCAGGTTGGGGCTATCTTCTGACAGTTTTACTCCTTTTGGTCTTTCGGGATCCCAGTATTCGTGCTAGCCTGTGATTGTCACTCCGTATAACCTACTGCCTTGGATGTGCATGAAGACTCGGTACATATTTCTAACCGTTGTAATTCCTGGTCCGAACAATCCCAAGAGGAACATTGATGTGTACTTACAGCCTTTGATAGATGAGTTGAATCAGTTATGGAAAGTAGGCGCTAACACGTACGATATTTCCAGGAAGCAGAATTTTCAGATGAAGGCAACCCTTATGTGGACCATCAACGACTTTCCGTCCTATGGAATGTTATCTGGATGGAGCACTCATGGCCGTCTCTCATGTCCGTATTGCATGGACCGTAGTAAGGGTTTCCGCTTGAAATACGAAGAAAAACCGTGCTTCTTTGATTGTCATCGGCAATTTTTGCCAAAAGATCATCCGTTCAGAAGGAACAGGAATGCATTCCGTGCCGGCATTGTAGAGAAGGGTGATCCACCGCCAAGGTGGTGCGAAGCCACGATATGGAAGGAGGTTAGAGATTTCTAAGTGCTATCGAAGATCCTACAACTGAGTACAAGTGCGATGAATTTGGTAGAGATCATAACTTGACAAAGAGGAGCATATTCTGGGATCTGCCATACTGGAGTACCAATCTGATCAGACATAATCTTGATGTCATGCATATTGAGAAGAATGTGTTTGATAACATAATTAATACTGTAATGGACGTAAAGGAAAAAACGAAAGACAATCCCAAGGTCAGGTTGGACTTAGAAGAAATATGCAAACGCCCTGCGTTGCATTTGATAGAGCAGAATAGAAAACAGTTCCTGCCGAAGTCAATTTTCTCGCTGGACAAGGAGGATAAAGTGAGACTTTATCGGTGGATCCAGGGCCTAAAATTTTCAGACGGATATGTGTCAAATCTGAGAAGATGTGTCGATCCGAAGGAAAACAAATTGACGGGTATGAAGAGCCACGACTGTCACGTATTCATAGAGAGGTTAATTCCGATTGCATTTTAGGAATTCTTACCGCAGGCAGTTTGGGATCCATTGACGGAGCTTAGCATATTCTTCAGGAATCTTTGTTCTAAGAAATTGCTCATTGATCGTCTAGAAAAGCAAGAGAAGGACATTGCGGTAACACTGTGCAAGCTAGAGAGGGTATTTCCTCCTGGATTCTTCGACACTATGGAGCATTTGTCGATTCATCTATCCTATGAGACACGTGTTGGTGGACCCGTCGAATATCGATGGATGTACCCGTTCGAGCGACATTTGAATCACCTAAAAAGAAAGGTAAAAAATAAGGCACGGGTCGAGGGTTCTATTTGTGAAGCCTATGTTCTCGAGAAGATTACAAACTATTGTTCGATGTATTTCAAGCCTCATGTTACAACTAATAGAACGAGAGCTTCCAGAAACGACGACGGAGATCATGAAAGTAATGATACAATACTGAAGGTATTCAATGCTCCAGGAAAGCCATCGGGTAAAATGAAGAAGAAATATCTGAACGATGATGAGCTAAGGGCTGCTCAGGTGTATGTATTACTCAACTGCGACGAGGAGAAAGTAGAGAAACTGGAGGGATAAGTAATTAATACGTCTATATTATTTTAATAGTGTTGATTATTATACTATTATATTAATTGAACGATGTTGTTTTCAGCATATTTAATGATGATGTGAGGTCAGGTAGGCCACACATAACAGAAGAAGAACTAGAACAAGAAATGAGGCGTTATTTTCCATCATGGTTGAGTGCATATATAAGACTTGAGAACTCTGTAATTACCTTTCTGTATATGCACTTGATTGAGAATGAGCTTAATTTCTTCTTTCGTGGTATTTAGGTCGATCGTCCATACGCAAGAATTGAGAATGAGTCTATTAGAATGCTAGCCAAGGGACCAATTTATGCTGTAAAAATATGGCCAAGCTACTGTGTTAATGGGTTTAGGTTCAAGTCAACAACTTGCCCGATCAGAGACAACTTTGTGGATCTCGACTCCACCAAAAACAGCTGTTTGTGTATCAGATCTTCGAACTACAAAGATGTTGATGCAGGCAACGATTTCTATGGCGTGCTACGGGAGATCGTGGAGCTGACATATAGTTATGGAATAGAGCATGCTAAGATTGTGTTATTCAGGTGTGATTGGTTCGATCCGATTGAAGGTCAAGGTTGGAAAGTAGACAAGCACGGTCTTATTGATATAAACTATCGGCGTCGATATCAAGCCTATGAACCATTTGTCCTATCAAGTCAGGCTCAGCTCGTGTACTTCACAAGTTATCCTAAGCGGAAAACAACAAGGTCGGACTGGTGGGCAGTATGCAAGACCAAAGCTAGAAATACATTTGAGGTTGACGATATAGCTTATCAAGAGAATGAACTACCTATTGTAACAAATATTATAGAAGTGGACACGACAGAAGTTCTTCATTACACATCTAATTGTGTAGAAGAAGTAGAATTATCTGAAGAGGAAGATGCAGATGAAAGTGAAGATGTAGAAGAAGAAGAAGAAGAAGAAGAAGAAGAAGAAGAAGAAGAAGAAGAAGAAGAAGAAGAAGAAGAAGAAGAAAAAGAAGAAGAAGAAGAAGAAGATGAGATAAACGAACTAGATGAATTTTCAGAAGAGGATTAAATTTGTACGTTTTTATCATCATATTTGACACTTTAGTGACACTTTTATCATATAAATCTGTAACACTTTAGTGACACTTTTATCTGTGACTATGATATTTTTCAAAAATATGTGATGTCTGTCATATAAATATGTATTTTTGTTTTATTGTCATATGTTATTATCAGGTATGACTAGACCATCTGGACGACGCGGAGGATTTTATATTAGGCAGTCCCGTCAGCCTCGAGCTGGGGATGGAGATTCCGTACCCTCATCCTCATCTCCGAGTAGCCATTGTACCGTTCTGTTCCTGGTCTATTACCAGGATAGGGCAGTTCCAGCAGGTTGGCGACTCCTACCTCGTCGTCCAGCGTTCCTGATCTCGCATCTAGCATTCCTGATCCCGCGTCCAGCATTCCTGATCCCGTGTCCAGCATTCCTCCTGCCGATGGCTCCATGGAGGGAGCCGACGTCGAGGATATGGAGGATGGAGATCAGACTGATCCTGCCCAGGCAGGAGGTGAGAGCGACCCTCCATGCGCTCCTCCGAACGAGACGCGTATGGAGATTTGGACGGACGGGCCTACGAAGTAAGTTAATTAGTTAATATAGATTTCTCAAATGATTATATGTACATATATATTCATGAAAATTATTATTGTATAGATATCGGCCTCCTGCAGTACAGAGACAGCTGGAGTTATTTCTGAGGCAGAACTATGGTGGGCCTTGGATTAACTACTCAGATGCTCCCGTAGATAGGAAGGCCTTTTGGTTGGCCCACTTCAAGGTAAAAAATTTATTTATTTTTAAATTTTAATAATCATTTGTGTATATTATATAACTTTTCTATTTTATTTCTTGTAGAGAACCTATTTCTATCCACCACACCGGGCGGCGAAGATCGAGGCCTAATTTTCTACCGTCGCAGGCAAGCTCATCCGTGATGCGATCCACGACCAGAAGTCTCGTGATCGCTCCGGAAAGTCGATCCATGGTTGGATCATGCCAGAGCAGTGGACTGCGATGAAGGCTAGATTTGCCGAGGCTAGGTACCAGGAGCGGTCTGACAAGGCCAAGGTGGCGCGGTCGAGCGCCAGTAAGTCCAGTAAGTGGTGTGGTGGCTCCATTCCGATGACGGAGCATTTTCGTCGTCTTGTACATTTTCTATGACGGACATTAATTTATATATAGTTCGATAGAATGTTTAATACTAATAATAGATAATATATTTTAACAGGTAAAAAAGGGTGAGGACCCGAACATGGTGACCGTCTTTCTGGTCACCCATCGGAGGGCTGGGGAGTTCATTGACGAGAGGACGACGCAGGCATATGTACGTTCTATTCTTTATATTAATTTACTATAATTTAGAAAACAGGAAAATAAATATCAATATAGACTTTAGCAAACACTTACACGTTAGCAAACATTGTTCTAGGCCGAGTTTGTTCGGCTACAGGAGGAGGCGGCGACTGCTCCTAGTGCGCCAGCAGAGGAAGAGGCTGGTACTTCCTCCCAGCCGCCTACAGCTCCATCGCCGGACGACCTATGGATGACCATCGTTGGCGGTCTTCAGAAGGGTACGTACTACGGTACAGGATCCTACGGCACATATTTGGCTTCGGAGTCATCCCGGGCCCCCTCTGTCAGTGCGCAGTCTCCGGCTTCGCAGGCGTCGTCACGAGCTCAGAATATTCGTCGTCAGATCGACGAACTGCATCGCGAGTTGCAGCAGCAGATATCTGATGTGTTCGAGCGATGATCCGACCCTCCGATGATCACCGGACGATTTGATGCGGTCGAGCGCAGTATACAGGGGCTGATGAGTCTACAGCAGGCTACAGCTGCCAGCTTGCACACGCTCACCGAGTCTACACAGCGTAAAGAGCGTAGACAGGTCGAGCTGGAGGGATCGCAGAGGACCATGTCTGCCTCACTCACTCAGGTATCGGCTTCGATTGAGGAGAGTACTCAGAGGATGGTGAGTACCCTGGCTGCGCATGTTGAGCGACTGCGAGAGCTGGAGCAGATACGTCCTCCCGGTCCATCGACGGCGCCGACTCCAGAGATTATACTGCCTCCTACTGCCCCTACGGTGCAGCTCACCCAGGAGCAGTATGAGTACATTCTATCCCAGATGCGCGGCAGGGTCCTCAGTGATCCAGTATATTTTTTTTATCATCTTTGTATGTATTGGTCCTATGGGCCCATTGACCGTTCTGTACACTGATTTTTATTATTTTTTGACTCTGTTGGACATGTATGTTTGTTGGACATGTATGTTTATGATATTTAATTTGTTGGTATTTTTATTGAGTACATGTATGATATTTGGTTGTAGACTATTATGATGGGAGACTGTTATTCATCTATTAGTTGTAGACTGTTATGATGGGAGACTTAATTATGATGATATCTGTGACGGGGATGACAAATATACCTACGCTGGGTTATAAGCGATGATCTGATATACAAAGGAGGTGCTGCCCAAATTTTAAAAATATATAATGTGTATTTTTGTGATGATGTGTGTCTGTGTTTACAGTGTATGTGAAATATAGTGTTCGGAACCATCGATAGTTTCGATTAATGTTGTATATTTTATCTTGGATAGAAAGAGCAACTGTTCAGGGTGTACTTCTGAGAGCTTCATTTTCACATCCTTCACTCTCTCGGGACGTCGTACAGGATCCCGAGAAGGTGAAGGACGTGAATAGGAAGCTCTGAGAAGTGCACCGTGAACTATTGCTCTTTCTATCCAAGATAAAACATAGAACAGTAAACAAAACTGTCGATGGTTCGAACACTGCACTTCACACACACTGTAAACACAGACACACAGTATAACAAAAATACATATTATATTTTTTTATTTTTTTTACTAGTCTGCGACGGATAGCGACGTATAGCGACAGAAAGTGGACATCGCTATACGTCGCTAATTAGCGGCGTTACATCGCTGTACGTCGCCAACTTGCTGACGTGGCAGACATGCCACGTCATCACGTCAATAGAACTAAACATCGCTAAGAAGTCGCACTACGTCACTATACGTTGCTAATTAGCGGCGTTACGTCGCTGTACGTCGCCAACTTGCTAACGTGGCAGGCATGCCACGTCATCACGTCAATAGAACTAAACGTCGCTAAGAAGTCGCACTACATCGCTAAGTTTGTGACGTAAAGTTTTCGTCGTGCTACGTCGCTAACTTTGAGATGACCTAGCGACACGGATGGGACGTCACAAACAGCGACGTAGGGCGACGAATTTGCCATCTGCGACTAGCTTAAAAGCGACCTTCACTTTACGTCGCTAAAGCCGTCGCCAATTACGATTAGCGATGTAATTGTCATTATTAGCGACGTATCATGACGTCGCTAATTTGCCTTATTTTAGTAGTGCTTGCCTTAAACACTAAGTTCGTGCATCGTGCCTTAAGCCAATCGTGCTCTACGCGACACTATCGCCCAAGTTATACTTTATATGACGGGCCTTGAGACCGTAAGACTATGTGGTTATACCCAACCGTAGAACTCGTAGGACCGTACTTGCTACCACTCCGATAGCCTAACATAACTTGCCTGACTTGAACGCACAACGACTCAACGAGCAAAGGCTGCGTCAAGCCTCGTATTGCGGAAACGTGCTGGGCATGCGTTTGACTTCTGAACGACCAAGTCATTTAGGCGCCTAGACTTACGCCAGCAGCCGTGCGACGCAAACTTAACTCATAGGGCGGGTCAAGGCTATGCTAAGCCTTGGACGATGGGACCGTTCATGCTTTATGAAGCATTTATGCGGGCGACGCTTATGACTTAGGCTATGTTCATAACTTCGCCTACTCAACCAACTTTCATTCTCCTAAGCCACGGGACGAAGGATCGAGTGTTATTTTCAAAGCACGCCGTACACCAACTCTAAGCCGACCGTTGGACCTTTCCATATTCTAACTCAATTCGACCCGTCAGAATTATTTCCTTTAGCTATGTGGATTCGTCACTTTTATTATCAAGCCTACTTGTGCAAGTTGAAAACATACGATTTATTATGTGAAGGCTAAGATGAGACAAGTTCACCGAAACTACCCCACCTGAGCGAGCAGTCGCCTCGACCGAGCGATGTCTTCGAGCAGCCGTTGCAAGGCTAAGTCTGAACGCCGTTAGCATTCTGATTCCTCCAATTGACTGAGCGGGATGGGGTACTACACAAAGTATACTCCAATATATGGAATCCTCGTATGTATACATAAGCTGTAAATGCAGTAAAATCAAGGCTAACTAATCTCATCCAAAAATAAAAGAATAAAAGATATCATATAATCAACTATGAATTGTCATTAGTACACATAGTTCGGCGGAGACAAATCCACTACCAACTATGAAAATAAATACAAAATAAAAGAAAGAGTTTGGCGAGCGAAGCGAAGACGATCAAGTGCAATCATCCTCGAAGACATAGAGATGATCATGGCCACGGCTAGAACACCTGTAGAAATCACAAGAGCACACACCTAGCGAGATAACCAGGTCCTCAGAGGGACGTAACAAGATACAATAAACATGCCATATAAATACTGAATATAAAATATGCCACAATCAAGGAAAGTGACAAGACATAAATAGGGTAACCTAACCGTACTAAAGTGATCATGCAATTGAGAAACATTCCTTCGACGCATGAGCCCTGGCTGTAAATGGGATCTGGTATGGTCCCCACTTGGGCACTAGTGACCTAAGCGCATGACGTTGAAAAATGATAGTAGCCAACCTGAGAGGCTAATCATACCCGTATCTCCAGCGGAGCTTCCGGGTTACAAGGGAAGTACAATCGAAGCCCATACGTCAGGTATTGTCCTCCCCACCAATGTACCTATCTAAGTCGCATCCACGACCATGTTTCTCTACTAACTGCTAAGTCTCCTAACATGTCTCTATTAGCAGTTAGCCCTAACGCATGTGTACGGTTGATCAGCCAACACGCATGGACCTCTACATGCTACTCATCTCACACATACACGTGGTACAACTGTGTCGAGGTATATGTAATACACTACAACCGGTAGTCTCTTAACTCTAAGTCCATATGCAATCAAAGGCTAATAACAAAGTACAGCTAATATCACTGAGCAGGCAGTAAATCAAGAACTGTAAGAACTGGAATTAAATGAACAGTGATATGTAATAAAATACAAACTGAAAATAAACAGTATAATGATAAGGTATCTTGCCTGGTGTGTCGCCTGGTGGTGCGATGTTCTGTCATGTCCCAACAGTCCAATAGCCATGATCGAGGCGTAGGGTCCGAAATCGGGCAGGAAGTAAGGGTACGATTAGTCATGATCAGCTAAGATAGTGGAAGAGGATTTGTGGAAATAAATGCATGTGCTAATTTTAGAAAACTACTTTCATAATAAATTTACGTAAATAAAAATACCTTATATTTACAATTTTGGAAAAATACCTTTTTATTAGCCAAATACATGTCCATATAAATACTTGAAGAACCGAAAATAATTTTAGGCGACAATCATTCTAAGTTCGTAAAGATTTTAATAGAAATCTATATTTTATTAATTAGATAAATATTTGAAAAATACCATAAAATATTTTATAATCGAGAAGATACATTTTAAGGGTCAAGCTATTTAAAATCGAGAGATATTCATAATATATTTAAAACTGTATTTTACTAATCACGATATTCTTTAGAATATAAAAATAATTTAGGTAAAACCTATTCACCATATCCTATATAATAATAATAATAATAATAATAATAATAATAATAATAATAATGACAATAATAATAATAATAATAATAATAATAATAATAATAATAATAATAATAATAATAATAATAATAATAATTATAGATTTCATAACCCAAATAAAAATAAAAAACAAAAACAAAAACAGCAACAGTACTTTGCTGCTTCTCCAACCCCATTTCAGAATCAAAGGGGGAGAGAGAAAATATTTTAATAAAAAAGAAATTTTGATAGGAAGGGGAGAACTGAGACGAGTGAGAGAGAGAGATGGGAAGAGCGGGGCTTACAGTGGGAAGCGCAATGGCGCTCCGTCCGAGCGCGGGGAGGCGACTGGCCGAAGCTGGGTGGAGGCGCGCCGACGGTCTCGTGCGGTGGCGCCGCCGGCTTCGAACGACGACCGGGGCTCGCCGCGAGCGGCGCAGAGCAGTCCGCTCGTTGCGGAGGCTCCGGATCTGGGCGGAGTCACCGCGGTCAGGATTTGTCAAGCGCGACAGCGCTCTCCGGAGGCGCTGATCTGTCACGGTCGGTATGGGACGTGGCCGGATGAGGCTGCGGCGGGGAGTCTCACGGCGGATGACCGGGGCGAGGTAAGGTAAGGGCCATCCCCTTCTTTTTTTGATGTTCGTGGGTATTTAGGTGGCGATGGATGTGCTGTGTTTGGTAGGTGATGGTGAAGGTGAGGGTGGCGAAGATGAGGGGAATTCTGGTGGTGGCGGTGGTAGGGACGTGGCGGCCATGGGGTGTCCTGGTCGGAGAAGGTGATAGCAGCGGTGGTGGTTAGGCGCTGTTGGCGGTGGTGTTATTTGCTGGGTGATCGGGGCTGCAGGGATGGTCGAGGAATGGCGCTGGTAGTGGTGGTCGATGGTGATGGGCACGGTGGTTTGGGGTTGATAATGGTGATGGTGCCGGGGTGCTGATGACGGTGAGGGTGGTGGTGTTGGTAGATGGATGATGGTGGTGGCTGGGTTCGGTCGGGCTTGGTCGGGTCGAACAGGACAAGAGGAGGCGGAGACGGAGTCAGGGTTAAAGCTAGGTTAGGAATTTGATGGTGTCGGGGTTGTCGACACGAAAGAATAAATGTAATTGTAAAAGAATAGAATAAGAGAGTCACCCGGGGTCGGACCCGAGGCCGTCACGGCTGACACGGAGAAGTGTTGGACACAGACACGAAGCGCGCACGTTGTGGAGAAATAATTTTGGAGGAATTTGTGAATGGTAGAAATATATGGATGAGTACCTCTCCTTATATAGGAGGTGGATTAGAATTAATTAAAAAAAAATATTAGATAAATACTATTTGACTCAAATCAATTTAAACTAATCCTTTATAAATCAAATATAAATTTAAATCCAAATTAAATTCATCCCAAACAATTGTGAAGAAATCCCGTCTTTTAAATTAAAATCCCATAACAGTCTCATTAAAATTTGATCTCCATATTTATAAAAATTTAAACCAAACATTATTTTCAAAATATGTTTTCCAATAATAAATTTCAAAAATTTAAGTTAAATATTTAATATTAATAGGAAAACTTCACAATACCTTTTTAATAAATAAGTTAAATAATATTTACTTAACTATACTTTCTAGTATACTCAATTTAATAAAAGAGGAAATATCGTTTATACTATATAAATGAAAGGCCTTTTTATAAATAAAATAATAACTTGAAATTTTGGTATGCTAGCTAAAAATAATTCTTATATATATTAATTTGAAACTATAAAAATAGAAAGAAAAATGTTTTTTCTAAGAATATGTACGCTCGCACATATTCGCACTCGACGAGCAATTACGAAAAACGTAATTTTGTGCGCGACGTACAATACGACATTGAGACGTACAAATACGAAATAAATAAATAAAAAAAATTCAGTACCAAATTTATAAAAAAATAACAAAAATTTAGGGGTTTTACATCCTACCCAATTTAAAAGAATTTTGTCCTCAAAATTTAGGAAAAATTAGGGTAGGTAGGGCGAAGGGGATGGAAAGGATTTATTCGAATAGATTTACGAGATCTTCTTGGGACGAGGATGCAAACAAAATATTCACCGAGGGGGCGAGCGACATTTCAATGGCAATATGTCATTTGATCGATTAGAACGGAAAAATTTGATGGTTCCAGTTTAGATTATGATCATGTATATGAGAACCAATCAATGAATAAGCTCGATCAACCCTAACATTAATCTTAAAAAGGGGCAACCTCATAAGCTGATAATAAACTCCTTAATCCTTTGATATCATCAATATTCATATAATCTCTCTTATCATAAATCGATTTTTCCAAAAATTACTTTCGTTCCACGTCCCCTTAAAATTTAACAAAAACAAATATGATTATAAATGTACTCTAACTTCCTCTATCTTGTCATAGAATTTCAATTAGTCTTAAATTTTGAATTCCATAGTCTCCATTATACTAGCTCACTTATATATATCTTCCCAAGTTATAATGTCCTCTAAAATTAAATTTCCAAAACCTTCAACCAATTGGCCCAAGTAAAAGTTAAAATTTTCTTACTACAAATTTGTATTTATTGGTCAATGTACAATGCATCCATAGGTACCAAAGTAAAAGTCCGTCTTCAATGTTCGATAAATCTCGAAAGCTAACAGTATTCCTTCATATCTCCATCTTCTATCATCATAATTGAAAATTTTCTAAAATATTTATTAGTCTCTCTCGAAAATTTGAATTTAACAATCTTCTCTTTTTACGGTAGAAATGAACTCATCTTAACTTCATATTCATAATCATCTTAGAACTTAATTCTCCATGCATCAAAAAATGTAAAGGGTTCTTTCTTCAACAATTGGTTATCCTTGAAAACTAATATCATCATAACACTATATGTTATCGAAGGCACGTCAACATTGTCTTTATCAAAAATTTGCATCCATAAATTTTATATATAAACTCGGTTCTTAAACCACCAAAGCTTTAGAAAATTCTTCACTCGATATTTAGTTACCTCAAAATAAATTTTGAAATTCGAGAAGTCTACTTACCCTTGAGTGTTTTATCAAAACGCAATATAACATTCCTTACTTCATCTATTTGGATTTATCGCACATTTTTATTTATGTCCCATCTATACCTCATAATCTCGTAATTATCTTAACCAACTACATTATTTATCCATGCTGTGGGGTTCTTCAATCTAACCTCTACTAACCCAAGATTGTCATGATCAAATTTTATTTCGCATAAGAGAATCATACAAGGAACAAGGTTGCATAAACTAGGGGGATCATAGTGAAATATAAGTAAAACAGTTTAATTGGAAGAGAGAAAGGTAAGGATTGTAATATTGAAGAGCGAAAAGATGTTATGTGTCTAAGTGAATCGAGATAAGACATGAAAATAAAATGACAAGGGTTAAGCAGTCAAGATAAAATGCAAGGTTAAGCATTTTAGGGATTTAGTATATCACAATCATATATCGGGTCGAAAGACTTGAGTCAAGATTTGATCTCGAACCGAAGTCAGAAAGGACCATAGTATTAGCTAACCATTTTGACTTGAAAGTCGCATCATAAAAATAGAGTATAAGGGGGCATGTTTTAGTGGGACATGATATACCTACATGAAGGTGAGCTCGTCTAGGTCTTGCATGTGAAATTTGTTGGAAGAAAAAGTCTAGTGTTGTACTCCAAATATCAAAGTCACGATAGAAAACTCCAAATGATCAAAATAGAAAGTGGGTTTTCATAAGGTACTAATTAATGCACAAAATAAAAAGGTAAAGCACGAAATAAAGATAATTTAGGAAATCTCGTAGATCAAGTTAAGATAAGTTAGAGGCACAGTTCCTAGAGAGAGAATAGTCTCATAGATAAGGGTATGGTCACGGGAATGATTCTATCATTTCTAAGTTTCAGATAATTAGATGGTCACGATAAAAGATCTAGATTTGAGGGAAGGTCGAGTAAGGCAAGATAAGGATATAGTTATACAATTTGGTCGATGACTAACTATACTTGTGTATATGTAATATTATAATCATAGGTGGTATGGCAATCTAATGTGGAATACTTCTATCTCACTAGGGTGACCTTACTTCCTCTACCAATATATGATCTACTCTAAAATTTCAGTTCCTCGAAAGTTTCTCAATGAAATTCCCAAGATACTCCACCAAAATTTTCAATCATCTTAGGCTGTCAACTTTTAATCAAAATTTTTAAATCTCTAGTCAATCTCGAAACAACCCTTGTATATCGCAAATCGAATAAATAATTTTTTTTCCAATTCTTAAACTCAACATTTAAATAATTTTATCAGCCGAAATTCATACTACAAAATGGAACATTTAAATAACTCCCGAATTTAATTCTATATCCTTCAAATGTGTATATCTAGCTTCCAATAAGTCACAACTACTCTTCAAAAGTAAAAAAAAAATTCTCACCAAAATTTAAATATCATAATCAAGGCTTTAAACTCGAAATCTAAATAACTTTATAAATCATAGATCATATGACATAATTTAATTCAAAAACATTTTACCAAAATTTATCAATCATCATCAAATTTTGGTCAATCGTAAATCATACTTCCATATTTAAAAATTTATGATCCTTTTCAACTCAAATTTATATTCCTCTAAAAGATGTATAGCTATCACTCAATAAATTATAAATGTTCAAAGACCTTCAAAAATTAAAATGCAAAATCAAATCAATTTGTTTTCTCGATCTAGCTATCCTCTTGTGTATATCACCTTGTAATATCAACATAAAATTCCAACTATCTTTTGGAAGCGGTAATATGCTACTATCCAACTTGGAATTAACTACTCCTTAAGATTATATTTCTAGGAAAATAAATGCCTTTACAACTCAATAAAACCTCAATGCATGCTAATTGTTAATATAACCTTCTAGCCATGTGTTTAACCTATGGGCATATACTAGTGTAGTCATCTTACTAAGCACGAAACTAAGAATTTATGGTAGAAGGAGTCAAGCAAGATGCAAGTCAAAGAGGTCGAACGAGAGTTCAAAATTTGAAGTCAAGAAAGGATGTCAAGTAGGTGGATGAGATTCTAGACTCTAATCCTATATTGCAGGCCCGTTCGGTACAGTCATGTAATCGAAACAGCAAACCTGACCTGCATGGGCCACCACAAAAACATGTAATGCCCCAGTCCCAAAATACGTAGGACTAGGAACGTAGATATGCCAGCTGTATACATACAAAGTATACTCCAATATATGGAATCCTCGTATGTATACGTAAGCTGTAAATGCAGTAAAATCAAGGCTAACTAATCTCATCCAAAAATAAAAGAATAAAAGATATCATATAATCAACTATGAATTATCATTGGTACACGTAGTTGGGCGGAGACAAATCCACTACCAACTATGAAAAGAAATACAAAATAAAAAAAGAGTTTGGCGAGCGAAGCGAAGACGATCAAGTGTAATCATCCTCGAAGACATAGAGATGATCATGGCTACGGCTAGAACACCTGCAGAAATCACAAGAGCACACACCTAGCGAAATAACCAGGTCCTCAGAGGGACGTAACAAGATACAATAAATATGCCATATAAATACTGAATATAAAATATGCCACAATCAAGGAAAGTGACAAGACATAAATAGGGTAACCTAACCATACTAAAGTGATCATGCAATTGAGAAACAATCCTTCGACGCATGAGCCCTGGCTATAAATGAGATCTGGTATGGTCTCCACTTGGGCACCAATGACCTAAGCGCGTGACGTTGAAAAACGACAGTGACCAACCTGAGAGGCTAATCATACCCGTATCTCCAGCGAAGCTTCCGGGTTACAAGGGAAGTGCAATCGAAGCCCATACGTCAGGTATTGTCCTCCCCACCCAATGTACCTATCTAAGTCGCATCTACGACCATGTTTCTCTACTAACTGCTAAGTCTCCTAACATGCCTCTATTAGCAGTTAGCCCTAACGTATGCGCACGGGTGATCAGCCAACACGTATGGACCTCTACATGCTACTCATCTCATACATACATGTGGTACAACTGTGTCGAGGTATATGCAATATACTACAACCGGTAGTCTCTTAACTCTAAGTCCATATGCAATCAAAGAATAATAACAAAGTACATCTAATATCACTGAGCAGGCAGTAAATCAAGAACTGTGAGAACTTGAATTAAATGAACAGTGATATGTAATAAAATGTAAACTAAAAATAAATAGTATAATGGTAAGGTATCTTGTCTGGTGTGTCGCCTGGTGGTGCGATGTTCTGTCATGTCCCAACAGTCCAATAGCCATGATCGAGGCGTAGGATCCAAAATCGGGCAGAAAGTAAGGGTACGATTAGTCATGATCAGCTAAGATCGTGGAAGAGGATTTGTGGAAATAAATACATGTGCTAATTTTAGAAAACTACTTTCATAATAAATTTACGTAATTAAAAAATACCTTATATTTACAATTTTGAAAAAAATACCTTTTTATTAGCGAAATACATGTCCATATAAATACTTGAAGAACCGAAAATAATTTTAGGCTACAATCATTCTAAGTTCGTAAAGATTTTAGTAGAAATCTATATTTTATTAATTAGATAAATATTTAAAAAATACCATAAAATATTTTATAATCGAAAAGATACACTTTAAGGGTCAAGCTATTTAAAATCGAGAGATATTCATAATATATTTAAAACTGTATTTTACTAATCACGATATTCTTTAGAATATAAAAATTATTTAGGTAAAAACTATTCACCATATCCTATATAATAATAATAATAATGACAATAATAATAATAATAATAATAATAATAATAATAATAATAATAATAGATTTCATAACCCAAATAAAAATAAAAAAATAAAAACAAAAACAACAACAACACTTTGCTGCTTCTCCAACCCCATTTCAGAATGAAAGGGGGAGAGAAAACATTTTAATGAAAAAGAAATTTTGATAGGAAGGGGAGAACTGAGATGAGAGAGAGAGAGAGATGGGAAGTACGGGGCTTACAGTGGGAAGCGCGATGGCGCTCCGTCCGAGCGCGGGAAGGTGACTGGCCGAAGCTGGGTGGAGGCGCACCGGCGGTCTCGTGCGGTGGCACCGCCGGCTTCGAACGACGACCGGGACTCGCCGCGAGCGGCGCGGAGCAATCCGCTCGTCGCGGAGGCGCCAGATCTGGGCGGAGTCATCGCGGTCAGGATTTGTCAAGCGCGACGGCGCTCTCCGGAGGCGCTGATCTGTCACGGTCGGTATGGGACGTGGCCGGATGAGGCTGCGGCGGGGAGTCTCACGGCGGATGACCGGGGCGAGGCAAGGTAAGGGCCATCCCCTTCTTTTTTTGATGTTCGTAGGTTTTTTGGTGGCGATGGATGTGTTGTGTTTGGTAGGTGATGGTGAAGGTGAGGGTGAGGGTGGCGAAGATGAGAGGAATTCTGGTGGTGGCGGTGGTAGGGACGGGGCGGCCATGGGGTGTCCTGGTCGGAGAAGGTGATAGCAGCGGTAGTGGTTAGGCGCTGTTGGCGGTGGTGTTATTTGTTGGGTGATCGGGGCTGCAGGGATGGTCGAGGAATGGCGCTGGTAGTGGTGGTCGATGGTGATGGGCACGGTGGTTTGGGGTTGATAATGGTGATGGTGCCGGGGTGCTGATGACGGTGAGGGTGGTGGTGTTGGTAGATGGAGGTGAGGGTGGTGGTGTTGGTAGATGGATGATGGTGGTGGCTGGGTTCGGTCGGGCTTGGTCGGGTCGAACGGGACAGGAGGAGGCGGAGACGGAGTCAGGGTTAGAGCTAGGTTAGGAATTTGATGGTGTCGTGGTTGTCGACACGAAAGAATAAATGTAATTATAAAAGAATGGAATAAGAGAGTCACCCGGGGTCGGACCCGAGGCCGTTACGGCTGACACAGAGAAGTGTTGGACACAGACACGAAGCGCGCACGTTATGGAGAAATAATTTTGGAGGAATTTGTGAATGGTAGAAATATATGGATGAGTACCTCTCCTTATATAGGAGGTGGATTAGAATTAATTTAAAAAAACTATTCGATAAATACTATTTGACTCAAATCAATTTAAACTAATCCTTTATAAATCAAATATAAATTTAAATCCAAATTAAATTCATCCCAAACAATTGTGAAGAAATCCCGTCTTTTAAATTAAAATCCCATAACAGTCTCATTAAAATTTGATCTCCATATTTATAAAAATTTAAGCCAAACATTATTTTTAAAATATGTTTTCCAATAATAAATTTCAAAAATTTAAGTTAAATATTTAATATTAATAGGAAAACTTCACAATACCTTTTTAATAAATAATTTAAATAATATTTACTTAACTATACTTTCTAGTATACTCTATTTAATAAAAGAGGAAATATCATTTATACTATATAAATGAAAGGCCTTTTTATAAATAAAATAATAACTTGAAATTTTGGTATGATAGCTAAAAATAATTCTTATATATATTATTTTGAAACTATAAAAATAGAAAGAAAAATATTTTTTTCTAAAAATATGTACGCTCGTACATATTCGCACTCGACGAGCAATTACGAAAAATGCAATTTTGCGCGCGACGTACAATACGACATTGAGACGTACAAATACGAAATAAATAAATAAATAATTCAGTACCAAATTTATAAAAAAAATAACAAAAATTTAGGGGTTTTACAACTTGAATATTTTCGCATGGGTCAAATAACAGTATGATACAAGAATGGACTAAGCCTTGAATTCTGTACCATAGCTGCAATTCTTTCCACTCACATAATGTAGTTATCTGTGCTTTTGGGTACACATTAAAGGCCATGTGCCAGCCTGTAGTGCCCCGTCCCGCAAAGTCAATCAGAGGAATCGAAACGCCGACGGCGTTCGGACTTAGCCCTGCAACGGCTGCTCGAAGGCTCGCTCGGTCGAGGCGACTCCTCGCTCAGGTGGGGTAGTTTCGGTGAACTTGCCTCATCTTAGCCTTCACATAATAACTCGCATGTTTTCAACTTGCACAAGTAGGCTAATATAAAAGCTACGAACGCACATAGCTAAGGGAATAATCCCGACAGGTCGAAATGTCTTAGAACATGGAAAATGGTCCCACGGTCTGCTTAGAAGTCGGCTCAGCGTGCTTTCAAATGACACTCGATCCTTCATTCCCGTGGCTTGGGAGAAGGAAGTTGGCTTAAGTTGCTAAGTTGCCTCGACACTCGAATAAGCCTAAGTCATAGGCATCACCCGCTTGAATGCTTGATAAAGCATGCACTGTCCCATCGTTTTGCCCTAACACTTGTATTGGCCTAAGTCATAGGCATCGCCCGCGTGAATGCTTGAAAATGCATGCACGGTCCCGTCGTCCAAGGCTTGGCATAGCCTTCGCACGTCCCGTGAGTTAAGTCATCTTGCACGGCTGTTGGCTTAAGTCTAGGCACCCGAGAACTTGGTCGTTCAAGTCGAACGCGTGCACGACACGTTCCCTCGATACGAAGCTTGGCGTAGCCTTTGCTCGTCAAGTCATTCCACAAATAAGTTAGGCAAAGTTATGCTTGTCGGTCTAAGCCATTTCTAGCACTGTTCCGCTCTATCTGCGGTTGTCAAGTCGTGTAGTCCCTTGAGAACAAGGCTCGTCGTATAAGTATATGACTTGAGCAATAGCGTCGCCTAGAGAACAAGGTCTGTCTAAGGCACGGGCCACGGTTGATTTATCGAGTTTTGGAAAGTGTTTCAATAGTTGTTTTTGAGTTGAGTGAAATGATAGGGCAAGAAAGAAAAATACTCGCGACTGGGTCGCCGAGGCAAGGTCTCAGATGTGAGTAGTGTTGAACTTAGCCCTGAAAGAGATGGTAACACTAGAAGTAGATTGACTGTGTGAGACGTCAGTTTGAGTCGAGTCTTGCATGGTCATTGGATAACTTGTACAATGTTGAGGTCTTCTCGAGTGATCACCGGGGTGCCGGGATCATTCGGCCCGGGAGAAGCGAGTTGGTTCAAAGAAGGATATTGGATAACCGTATGGGAGATTCGGCACTTTCGGGGCTAGCTACCCATGGAAGGGCGGACCGAATCCCCTGAGCCAAGTCCATTATACCGCTGGGCGCTAGTGACTAGTTCATATAGATGAGTCGGCATGGCGGCGATCCGCGTAAATGCCTTTGGATTGAGTCGAGTATTAAGTGTAGTGTATCAAGGAAGTCGAGTTGAATGTGTGAGTATAGTTGGAACACAAAATGTTGAGCCTAAGATTTGGTTGCAACGTAGGCACCGTGCTTCGGCACGAGATGTGGCGTCGAGTCTTATATTGTTGGCATATAAGTTGCATAGTTTGGATGTGAGTTGTCTTGAGTCTAAGTCAGGAAAGGCCGCAAGGCGGTAACATGGATAATTGTGGATAAGTTGCGAGGCACGGCCTCAATCTTGATGCACGAACAAGTCTAAGCAAGGTCCTAAGGCACAATCAAGTCTGGCGGCACGACCAGCACGAGTCGTCCCTTTGACGTCGTTGGCACGAGAATTGGTCTAGAGGCACTTGAGTTAAGTGAAAGTCTTGGCACGGCCGAGTTCGCATAAGTTGCTCCTCGACGAAGCACTATCTCGAATAGTTTAAACTCACGAATAGAGTATGGCACGACCCTGCCGTCCCGAGTCGAAGTTTGGTCAAGTACCTAGGCGATGAGGTGTAGGTCCTAAAAAAATCAAGTTGCATCAATCAACAAAGTCAAGAAATCAAAAAACCCATCATTTGGATGAATTGTGCAGACAACAGATTGCGCAGCAATCCGATTGCGCATACTGCTTTGCGCACACTTCCAACTGCGCAGACTGACGTGGCAGAAGTCATCATTACCAAATCAAATCAAATCTTTTTCTGACAACTGATAGCACGAATAACAAGGAGTTTGTTTATTTCCTGCGCCGCACAGTGCTCGAGGGCGGCTGACAGCTGGCAGCGCAAACCAATCATGCGCAGTTTGAGTCTGCGCAAACCATGTATGCACAATTCAACTCTGTGCACTCCATCAATATAACTGATAAGTTACACGTGGCATTCATGCCATCGATTGCTCATTACGTGGCAACTGTTTATGCACGATCATGCGCATTTCTATCAAATGATGCCATGTGTCCATGATAGTTGGCCCACGATCCAGTAACTGTCTGCGCAAATCAATGCTGCACAAACCAATGCTGCGCAAATCATCCTGCGCAGTCCCAAAATAACTGAAAGTTAGTTATTTCTAGAACTCTATAAATAGAGTTTCAAGTCTTCATTTTAAGGGGAATCAAGATCAGAGATCAGAAATCAGAGAGTTCAGGAGTTCTTGCCAAAGTGCTGCTGCATTCTTCCGAGACTTTTGTCTTCAACTTCAGAGGCTTTTGCCTTCTGTTTCCAGAGTTGTTTTCAACTTCAAAGGCTTCGTCTTCACAGTTCACATCGTCTAAGGGATAAAGCAATCGTTATCAAGATTGGATTCCTATAGTTGTAATTTTTCCAGAATTCTTGTAATCTTTATTACAGTTTGTATCAATAAAGTTCTATACTTTTGTTTTTGCAAACAAAATGGCAAAAACAAAAGTATAGAACTTTATTGATACAAACTGTAATAAAGATTACAAGAATTCTGGGAAAATTACAACTATAGGAATCCAATCTTGATAACGATTGCTTTATCCCTTAGACGATGTGAACTGTGAAGACGAAGCCTTTGAAGTTGAAAACAACTCTGGAAACTGAAGGCAAAAGCCTCTGAAGTTGAAGACAAAAGTCTCGGAAGAATGCAGCAGCACTTTGGCAAGAACTCCTGAACTCTCTAATTTCTGATCTCTGATCTTGATTCCCCTTGAAATGAAGACTTGAAACTCTATTTATAGAGTTCTAAAAATAACTAACTTTCAGTTATTTTGGGACTGCGCAGGATGATTTGTGCAGCATTGGTTTATGCAGCATTGATTTGCGCAGACAGTTACTGGATCGTGGGCCAACTATCATGGACACATGGCATCATTTGATAGAAATACGCATAATCGTACATAAACAGTTGCCACGTAATGAGCAATCGATGGCATGAATGCCACGTGTAACTTATTAGTTATATTGATGGAGTGCACAGAGTTGAATTGCGCATACATGGTTTGCGCAGACTCAAACTGTGCAGGATTGGTTTGCGCTGCCAGCTGTCAGCCGCCCTCGAGCACTGTACGGCACAGGAAACGAACAAACTCCTTGTTATTCGTGCTGTCAGTTGTCAGAAAAAGATTTGATTTGATTTGGTAATGATGACTTCTGACACGTCAGTCTGCGCAGTTGGAAGTGTGCGCAAAGCAGTATGCGCAATCGGATTGCTGCGCAATCTGTTGTCTGCGCAATTCATCCAAATGATGGGTTTCTTGATTTCTTGACTTTGTTGATTGATGCAACTTGATTTTTTTAGGACCTACAAGACCCCCTTCAAAGTTTTCGAAAGTTGATTTGATTCAAAGTTTCGAAACACTTTGAATTTTTGAATTTTGAATCAAGTTGCGCATGATGATGAGCTGTCTGCGCAAAGTGAAGTGCCTCCAAATTTTAGGTGTAATCCAAGGCAGCCGTTTCGTATTTCAAAGGCTATAAATAGCCGTCCTTTCATTTTCAATTCTTTACTTTACAATCTCGAAAAATCTCCTCTGAGCCCTTACTGTCTTCCAACTCCAACGACTTGCCATGGCGCCCCGACGATCTAATGCTGCCGCCGCCACCGCCGCGAAGGGAAAAGCTCCGGCCGAGTCATCTGACAGAGTTGCACGGCGAGCATCTCGACATGAGTCCGCGCATCCCGCTCTGATAGGTAGTTAAACCGATCGAAAACCCCTTTTTAGGGTGTTTCGACTTCCTTCGATCTTCGAAACTCATCTCTTTTTAGAGATGAGTTCAAATTGCGCCACCCTTTTTAGGGTTTTTTGGTTGCATAAACAGTCAGTCTTCATTTTTATAAAGGCTGTAATCTTGCGCAATCTATCGAATTGTGCTGACAGAAATTCAGCGCAATCGATTAATTTGCGCTGGATGTCAGCGCAATCGATTGGTTTGCGCACCCTGATGAGATGCGCAAACTGATATTGTGCAATCTATGTCAGCGCAATCTGAGGATTGTGTATTCTACTGTTTTGTTTGTCTGAAAAATAGAGTCTTTGACTTTGTACTGATCTTCATCTGTTTTTGATGCAGTTGAAACTAATGAAGATCCAAACTATGAACATTTTGTGGGAACCTTTTCAGAGTCTGAATATAAAGAAGATCTGTCTCACGTTCATTATCCTCAGTACGATCTGCCGGCTTCTCGTCAGGCAATATTGATTTCCCAGGACAACGAAACTTTAATGTGTCTGATGAATGGACAGCCTCTGGAATCAGCAGATGCTGTTATCCACAAGAAACCCTTATTCTTGTTTGGTGACGCCTTTGAAAAAGTCTCCCAGCCTAGGCCAAGGATGGAGGAGATGGTAGTCCACCGGGAAGATAGATCATTCTTTATTCCTGACATTTCTCGCTGCCTCCCTTTGTCGCGGTATGCTCATGCGAGTTACCCAAGGAAGATGGAGTGGAACATCACCCTTCTCCAGGATGCTCGTGCAGGAAAGATCTTTGTAAAGAAGGTTAACGGGAAAGATATGTTTTACAGCTCTTCTGACAGATACAGTGTTATGTTGAGAGGTTTGAGACCCGGCTGCATTTCACCAGAGAACTCCTCTATGCTGATGCCCGTTAGAACCCCTATATTCGCAAATGAATTTGCGAAGGAAGAAGGAAAATACCCTGAACAGGATATCAGAATAACTGGATTAGTGAATCCAGATTACAAGCGATGGAATTGTATTGCAAATTGGGTTCTGACAGCTTTCCAAGACAAACTCCAACAGATTAACCTGTTTCAAGCAGTGCATGCTACTGTATACGGCTTTGCTCCTAACCCTCATATGTTTTTGGCCTTGGCTGAGCGATACAATTACAGGACAGGAACCTTCATGACCCCGGGTGGAGAGATGGGGTTTGCACTCCACGAAATGAAGTACATCTCATACTTGTCCATGGCGGATGCTCCGTATGAGGAGTTTGTTCCCACAAATGACGAGTTGGAGAAACTCAGAGAAGAAAATGCAGAAATGGTAGCAGTGTTTGAGGAACTGCTATGCCATTACAAGATTTGCTCTTTGTACTATAAGAGTGCTACGGCCAACACTTGCTATTCTTCAAAGTGGCTGCCATACTTGTTCTTAAATCATATTGAAGAGAAGAAAAACAAGGAAAATGACAAATGTTACCCTAATTTTTTCAAACCCTTAAGTAACACGGAAGTCATGAAGATGATGGAAGAAAGTAAACATTATGATAAGGAAATGAAGGATGATTATCAATGTCCACCTTTAAAGAAAGGTGACATTTTGGAGAGTTTTTTGAGAATGGGTTACAGACCCATGTCCAAAGAAGCCCAGTTAGCAGGGTTTCTGACACACTGGCTCAGACGATTCGTGGTCCCGGGATCTAGTGTAGTGGACCGTTTTCATTGCAGTGTACTTTTTGCTGCCGTCAAGCTAGTCTTCGGTTATAAGGTTGACTTGTTATCAGCAATGACCTGCAGATTGAATGCGAGTCTTCATTTGTATGTTGACTCGATGCTGAAGGCAAAGGGAGAGAAAGAATTCCCCCGTCTCGAACTGTCGTACACTTATCTCTTTGGATGGTTACTCCTCCACTATCCAACTTTAATGGACCCTGGTATGGGACCAGTAGATGGCAGCTTCTTGCGCAGATATTCTCAGGGTAAATGGAAGTACACCTCTCTGAGTGAGTGCAGATTTGTTTTAAATTTGAACAGAGGATGAAACTTCTGTTGCGCCCCTCTCCCTGCCGGTCATGACCAGATGCCACCAAACATGGTAGATTCAAAGCTGCAGCCCTTAAACCGTGTGGCCTTTGAATGGTTGAAGACAATTCGACCATCTCATTTAGTATACCGCTTTGAAGAAGAATGCTTTTTGGAACCATACCTCCCTAGCCGGTTTGCCCGGCAGTTTGGATATGACCAATTCCATGTAGGGAATACAATCACCTGCCTTCAGGGCAAGGGTTTCTTGATTGACGGGGCTCGAGCTTGGGCCTACTACAATGCCCGTGACACAAAGGCTACCTTCTCGATGCCACCAAAGAGCACTCCTCAAGGGCCTCGGATGCTCTTCACATACTCGGTATTTTACACATCTGCAAATACTTTTGCCGAGAACTTTAATCTCGCCGATAGTTTTGCTTCTGCGATAAGATTGAGGAAAGGGAGGATAGCTTTATCAATCCCTGCCAATGATGAGACGAACGAGCCGGCGGATGCACCTCTAGAAACTTTAAGAGAAATGATGTTCCAACAAGAGGTAAATACAGCAATGCATATCTCTCTGAGAGTGGGAAAGTCTCCTGCCAAGAAAAGAAGAAAAGAAGAGCCTCCTGCTCCTGCAGCAAAGAAGAAATTGGTCTTGGAGCATTCTTCTGATAAAGTGACTACAAGATCCCAATCTCGGCAGCTAGCCGAGACAAATCAGGAAGCTGCTACTACACCAACTTCTGTACAGAAACAAACAGCACCAATAGATGTAGAGAGTCCTGATAGACCTCTACATAGAAAGAAGAAGAAGAAGTTGGTCACCAGAAGAAATTTAGAAGCCTCTTCTTCCAAACAACTCCTAACTTCAGTAGATGCTGCAGCAGGACTTATAATGCCATCTCCCACACCTGTTTCTGAATCAGGGAGTAAAACCCTTGAAGAGACTGAACAGAGGGGAGATCTTGACCCCAGAACTGAAGTTGAAACACTCAGAGAAAACATCATTGAAGAGGAGCTAAATATTACACGACCTCTTTCACCTGTCGCGGAGACGACTCAGCTTCCTCCTACTCCTAAGACTCTTCGTGAAGAAGAAGAGCGTGAAATGATCGGAGCTTTAGAAGATTGTTATAGCCTGCAGGAGGATCAAACCGCAACTGACAGTGGGAATGAAGCCCAAGAAGAAGAAGAAGATAAGGATGAAGAAAGCTCTTCGTCTGGAAATATTGATGAGTATATACAGAATCCTGAAGGGGACAACGAAGAACACATATCTCTTGATACCGCCGATGATGCTTCGGATCCTAAAAAGGATATTGAAGTAGAGGCGTCCGTAGAAAAGGTTGTTAACCCTGATGAAGACGTCGAGATAGAAATATCTCCTGAAGAAGCAGCTGGTGAAGATGTTCAGCAAGAGAATCCCGCCACCGAACCCCAAGGTATAGAACGAGATTTAACAATCTTCTTTCTTTAAAATAGATTGATATATAATATCTTTATTTGTAGTTCTTGCAGATCTTGATACTCTACCAACACCTCCGATGAACCTGGCTATGGTGCCTATTCCGACGGTGGTTGTTAGTAGTAGCCATCACTTATCTTACGGTTCTGAAGCGGGTAGCAGCCAAGCTGTCGTAATTGAAGCTACTTCCGTTCAACGGGAGTCTATTCCAGCAGGAGATGCAGTTGTTGTTAGATCAAATCAAGGTAAGACTGTTTTTATTTGATCTTTTTGTTTATTGGCAAATTAGTAAAATAATAATTTTACTTTTTGCAGAAGAACAAACAGGAGGAGCAGCTAGCTCCACTCTGGCTCCTTTGTTTAAAGAGCCCATCATTCAGCAGCAAAGGATTGAGCAACCGACTACCCCATCCTCAACAGGGGTAGCTTCGACTCCTGGAACTATAGCCATCAATCAGCAAGTTGTACAATCATTTACCAAATGCTTTTTTGAATCGTTGGGATCTCTTGCTCATAAGATGATAGAGAAGGAAGGAGCTGACTTTATTATGGTTAGGAAGCCAACTTCTTTTTTAATAAGAGCCATAAGGGATCAAGAAGATGAGGCTCAAGCCATTCTTCTTGAACATATATTGGATGAGTTGGAAGTATCCATAAAGAAATATAAAGAGCTCAAGAAGAAGAATATAGACTCTCTGGTGCAAGCCGAATATGAGCGACTAGCCCAAGAAGCTGATATTGAAAGGATAAACCTTCAGAACCTTTTAGAAGCTCATTCTGCAAAGTCAGCTGAATTCAACTCAAAGATAGAATCAGTTACTTTGGCAGCTGAGAACAAAGGACAGAGGCTTACTGGATTGAAAGCGGAAATTATTCGCCTTCAGAAGGAATTTGAAGAAGAAACTGCCAATCAACGACTTATGATTGAACAACTCAATGTCCTAATTCAGGAGAAAAATGAGTATGAAGAGACTCATAGTGCTAAAATTACCCGCAGGACAATAGATATGCCTGTTTTTGATGAAGAAAAAGGGATGGAAGAAGCAAGAATGAGAGTAACAACTAGTCACGAAGAAGAATTGCAGACTTTGAAGCAACAGATCAACAATTTGATTGTTCCTCCCTCTTAATTGAAACTCTTTTGTATCTTTGTTTTTGTTGCTGTGGAAGCATTTTTGTACTGTCTTATATTCTGATTAAATAAAAGACATTTTGTTGTGATTCCATTATTTATTGCTTATTTTATTCAGATATAAATAATAGAGATAGAAAATATATTCAGAGGTGCAAGGCATGATATATTTCTTGATGATTTTATAGAAAATAATTATATTCATTATATCTACTCAGAGATAATATGGACGTGGCAGAATATATTGAGTATAATTATTTCGATTTGACAACTTAATCAAAAATGACAAGTTGCTGATGTAAATAATGAACGATGACGAATCGTTAATGTTTGTGAGATGAATGAACGGGAAGACCGTCAAATAATAGATGACAATGAACGGGTGAACCGTCAAGTGGTGATTTAATGAATGGATGAACCGTTAAATGGAAATGAACGGATAACCCATCAGGTGATGATGAATGAACGGGTGAACCGTCGGGTAGTAATGAACGGATGAACTGTCGGATGAATGTGATAAATGAACGGATGAACCGTCGGATGATTGTGATAAATGAACGGATGAACCGTCGGATGAATGTGATAAATGAACGGATGAACCGTCAGAAGTTAATGAACGGATGAACCGTCTGATGAATGTAATAAATGAACGGATGAACCGTCGTTTGAATGTGATAAATGAACGGATGAACCGTCGGAAGTTAATGAACGGATGAACCGTCTGATGAATGTAATAAATGAACGGATGAACCGTCGTTTCATTATTTGAGGAACTTCTGTCTATAAATATAGCAGAAATCTGACAGGAATAAACACTTCTGCTCTTCAACATAAAAATGTCGTCCGGAGAAGCATCTAAGAAGGCCGAAATCACCTCGAAGGTTGAGAAGGGCACTGAAGAATGCCCTGCCGATCCAATCCAGCCGAAGGAGGCAAAAGCGGGCGAAGGTCCGTCTGCACCTCAGCCACCACGAGACATTCTAGACTTCCTGCTTGAACCTGGAAGGACTAAAGAAGAAGAAGCCATGAGGATGGCCGCCTACAAGTTTCTTGTAGGATCCAGCAAGGAGGTTCTCGGCTCTTTTGCTGACCGTATTTTTGAGAAGGACGGCAGTGGCCCTCGTCCAAATGTAGAAAAGGATGATAGTGACCTTTGATATGTACTATCATATAATGAAATAAAATTTGAATTTTATTTATGAACTTGATCCTGTCTGATAATTTTTACAAGCATTTACATTTATACATAATACTTTTTTAAGAATTTGCCATTGATAGGCATCATAGCAGCTCGACCATCAAGTTCTGAAAGTTGATAAGCGCCATTTGAAAAGACTTTGCTTACGACATAGGGACCTTCCCATTTTGCATCGAATTTCCCTTTGCTCATATGAGTCATAGTCATAGGACGTCTGACCGTTAGAACAAGTTCTCCTTGTTGAAAGGCTCTGACCTTCACTTTACGATTAAATGTCTTTGAGATGCGGGCTTGGTATAACTCAATATGCTGTTGAGCCATTAACCGCTTTTCATCCAATGCTTCCAACTCTTGGAGTCGAAGAAGGTCATTATTTTCTGTGGTAAGTTCATTGGCAATAGCAATCCTTAAAGAAGGAATTTGTAACTCCAAAGGAAGGACAGCTTCACAGCCATACACCAAAGAGAAAGGTGTAAAGCCTGTGGGATTGCGGACTGTAGTTCGATAGGCCCAAAGACATTCGCCAAGTTTCTCGCTCCAATTCCGTTTGTTAGTGGATACAAACTTCTTAAGGAGCTTAATAATGGTTTTGTTAAAGGCTTCAGCTAAACCATTAGCGGCAGGATTGTACGCCGTCGAAGCAACATTGTTAATCCGATGATCATCGCAGAATCTAGTGAACTTCTGACTAATGAATTGAGGTCCATTGTCATGAATGATTCTGCGAGGTACACCGAATCTATAGATGACATGGTGTTTAACAAAATTGATGACACTGCTAGTCTTGACTTCAGCCAGAGGTATAGCTTCGGCCCACTTGGAGAAGTAATCGGTTATCGCCAATATGAACCGATGTCCTCTAGAAGAAGGAGGATTAATAGGACCTATGATGTCCATACCCCAAGCTTCAAAAGGCCATGAAGCAGCAGTCGGGTGTAAGAATTCTGAGGGTTGATGAATGAAGTCTGCATGGATTTGACAAGCACGACATTTCCTTGCATATTCAATGGCATCTGATACCATAGAGGGCCAATAATAACCCATACGTCTAATGCGATCCTGTAATTTAGGACCAGGTTGATGTGCTCCACAGACGCCATCATGAGCTTCACGCAACACTTGTTTGGCTTCATCACCAGCTAAACAGCGTAGAAGAAGACCATCATAAGTTCGCCGATAGAGTGCTTTGGTGGTTTGATTGTAGTAAAATCGTAGAGATCGACGTCGAACGCTTGTAGCCTCCTTAGGATCTTCAGGGAGTATGTCATGTAATGCGAAATCGATAAAAGGAGTTCTCCAATCGTCATCAATAACTTCGACTTCAGCAAGGTTGCTAAATTCAATATTATGATTGTTCTCAATACAGAACAGTTCTCGGTTAGAAATAACCACCACCTGATGCCTTTTGACAGGGATGGCTAAGACAGCTGCAAGATTGGCCAAAGCATCGGCTTCAGTATTACAAGCTCGTCGAACATAGTCAATGAAGAAGGCTTTGAATGATGTAGCTATATTGATTGCCGCTTCATGATAAGGCACCAGGTCTTGATGACGGACTTCATAGGTTCCTCTAACCTGGTTTACAACCAATTTAGAATCACCATAGACTTCCAGATATTCAATATTCAGTTGTTTAGCTAGCTGAAGGCCGACAAGTAAGGCATTGTACTCTGCCACATTGTTGGAGCAAGGTTCATCTAAAGAGTAGGCTCTTTGGATAGTTAATCCGTCTGGAGAAACGAGAACAACTCCAACACCTGCCACTATAGCACCATTTGGTCCAATTCTTGATGCACCATCAAAGAATAAACGCCAGGTTGGAAACTCTTCGGAGATCATGTTGACTTCTAACGTCTCGTCAGGAATTTCGTCATAGAGCTTAGATGTTTCAGGCACAGGATGAGCTGCTAAGAAGTCCGCCAACGCTTGACCTTTGACAGACTTTTGTGGAACATACACCATGTCATATTGAGCTAGCAGGATTGCCCATGTAGCCAACCGAGAATTAAGTGTACTTGGTTTCTTCATGAGTACCCGGAGAGGGCTAACTCGAGATATAACATAAATAGTTTGACCAGTGATATAATGCCTCGTCTTTTGCACAGCAAACATGAGAGCCAAGCATTCTTTCTCGACAGAACTATAACGGTGTTCAGCACCAATCATAGTTCGGCTAAGATAGTAGATAGCTTGTTCATGACCTTCTTTGTTCTTTTGGGCAAGTAAGGCACCCAATGAATGGTCCATAGCACGGACATACATCAAGAATGGAATGCCAGAGATAGGTGGCACCAAAACTGGTGGGTTCATAAGATATTGTTTGATATCGTCGAATGCTCGTTGACATTCTTCAGTCCAAACAAAAGATACACCCTTCTTCATTAGTTGAGTGAATGGTCTGCAGCGTCCAGACAAGTTCGAAATGAATCGCCTGATGTACGCAAGTCGGCCTTGGAATCCTCGTAGCTCTTTTAGGTTGCGTGGAGGACGCATCTCTTGGATGGCTTTGATCTTTTCGGGATCCACGTGTATACCCTTAGAGGTAATGACGAAGCCGAGAAATTTGCCACTAGAGACACCCAAAAATGACTTGGTGGGATTCATCTTGAGCTGATGTTGACGCATGAGATTGAAGATAGTTCTCAGGTCTTGAAGGTGATCTTCCTTTAGACGACTTTTGACAGCAATATCGTCAACATAGCATTCAACAGTTTTGCGAAGATGATCTTTGAAAATGGTACTCATAGCCCGTTGGTAGGTTGCACCCGCATTCTTGAGACCAAATGGCATCACTGTATAACAATAAACTCCTCGAGGAGTGCGGAAAGATGTATGCTTTTCATCTTCAGGATGCATTTTGATCTGATTATACCCGAAAAATCCATCCATAAAAGATATCCTTTCGAACCCACAAGTATTGTCAATCATGACGTCTGTGATAGGAAGGGGAAATTCATCTTTTGGACATGCTTCATTGAGATCTCGGAAGTCGATGCAGACTCGAACTTTTCTAGTTTTCTTCAGAACTGGGACGACATTGGCTACCCAATCAGGATGCTGCTCTTCTCGAATAAAGCCACAAGTGATGAGCTTCTTGACTTCATCATCAATTGCGTCCATCATTTCAGGCTTAAATCGCCTTTGTTGCTGTTTGACTGGTTTAGCATTAGGAAGAATGTTCAGTTTGTGAGTAGCAATCTTAGGATCTAAACCTGGCATGTCTTCATAACTCCAGGCAAAGACGTCGATATATTCTTTAATAAGAAGAATCAACTCTTGCTTATCTGCTTCTGGAAGATTCTTGCTAATAAAGATTGGTCGAGGTGACTCTTTTTCCCCTACATCAATTTGAATTAGTTGATCTTCAGTAGGAGGTTCACGTTGTTCAAAACGAAGTACCCATTGGTTATCCATATGTTGAGCCCAAGGATCTGTTTTTGGACTTTCTTCAACATCTTCATCACAGCCTTCTGGTAGTTCAACAGAGACCATATTAGAAGATACAATTATACGATGGACTTCACCGATGCTGGTATCGGAATCCCATGATCTGGAATCAGAAGAGTTAGAACGTTCTTCACTATCTGATTCAGAAGCTGCTGGGGATAATAGTGGAGGAGAAGTATATCCGAGACCTTTCTTGGTCCTGTCATAATACATTTGTGATTTTCTGTTTGGAACTGTTGTACGAATGGGAGTTCGTCTACCTTTACCATAGTTAAGGCCGCTCTTAAAGTCGTAACCCATCTTTCGGAGGATGTCTTTTGATTGTTGACTATAACGATGAAACTGAAGACGTCCCGTATCGTTAACTTTGCTATCATCCGTATAGTTAATCTTTGTTTCTGGTCTTTTATATAAAAATGCTGAACTTTCACCTTTCTTTAAAGAAGGATGAATACGGTAAGAATCATCTGGATCTTCAAGCGAGACTTCTGTCTGAAGAGATTGTACGACTCCCAGTGTAATTGATTGGAAGCTATCTAACATATCCAAATAACTTTTAGTATAATAAATAACATCAATATACTGGAAAGTAGGTGCTTTTTCATTGATTTGTACATCAGTATTTACAACAGGACCTTTAACCTTAGCAGATTTGGTCAAATTGATTACAAGAGGGGGAGAAGAAGAACGTGGAGGAGGCTTATTACGACGGAGGTCGATAACAAGTGGCTCAGAAGAGGTGAGCTCCCTTTTTTCCTTGTTGCGATTTAGATCAACAACAAGTGGTTCAGAAGGAATGAGCTATTTTTTGTCTTTGTTACGACGTAAGTCGATAACAAGTGGCTCAGAAGAGGTGAGCTCCCTTTGATTTTCATCAGCATCAACTGATTTCTTTTGAACTGGTAAGTGAATAACCAGTGGCTTGGAAGATTGAGGATGAGAAACTCGCCCCTTAACAGGTATGATACGAGTGTCTTGAGGTACTGCTTTTTGATCTTCTTCAGTATCCATAGCCAATACTACCTTCATAAATTCATCCTTGTACATACGAGCATTGTTGCAATAAGCTTCAACACCCTTGAAAGGATAAAGGTCCGCAACTTCCTTATGAACTTGTCCTTTGTCATCAACGTATTTAAAGCATTGATGAAGAGTTGATGGAACGACATTGTGTTCATGGAGGAATGGCCTTCCCAGGAGAGCATTGTAAGAACAACCATGATTGTCAATGATATAAAAGGTCACCTTTGTGCGAAGATTGCCTATTTGGAGTTTTAGACGGATCTTGCCCAAAGGTTCACTCTTTTCTTGATTAAATTCTAGAATAGTAGTGATCGTGGTTGAAAGACTATGCACCGGTATCTTCAACGCATCGAGCATTATCTTTGGCATAATACTAAGTGCAGACCCTGGATCAATCAGGATACGATCAACTTTCATTGAATCTACATATCCTGTATAGTAAAGAGGACGATCATGTCTATTATCTTCCATTAGCATATCATCCTGAGTGAAGGTAATATTTGGGATCAGTTCTAAGACACTATGACTGTGATGACAAGAGACTGATTCTGATTCTGGCTTCTTGAGAAGAGTTAAGCAAGTTTCAGCCTGCATCAGAGCTTCACTTAGAGTTTCTCGTGTCTCTTTGGAAAGACGCAAGAGTTCAAAGATTGACAGCCTAGCTGGTGTATTGGCTAATTGAGCCAATATATCAAAGTTGTAAGGCTTCTCAAGCCCAGTAGGAGATGACTTCTTTAGAGGTTTGTCAAATCGAACTTGTTGCTTGCCTTTGTCAGCCGTTGTTGGCTTAGGAGGAATTGATACTACAACTGGTGAAGATGTAGAACGGACCTCTTCAGTAGATGCAGGTTGTGCCGGAGTAGGTTCGGAAGAAGAAGTAGGATCCCTTTGACCTTCAGAATGATCTTTCAAATAAGCTTTTCCTGATCTGGTGCCTAACAGAATCTCTTCGTCAACAATGGGATCAAAAGATACCATGTTGCAGATTTTGGTTTGGCCTTTAGAACGAGTTTTCTTCTTGGAAGATATCTCAAATTCTGGAACAAGATCAGGATGGATCCATATAATTTCATCGTTGTCAAGAGACAAGAGAATGAGACCTTTATTGGATGGAAGCGGGAGATTCTCAATCTCAAGAGTTGCTTTAGGAATCGGAATGACACCATGCTGTATTATCTGCGAAAGGAAATCTCCAAATTGGACTGAAACCATATTTGCCGTAACAGTCTTCTCATCTTGTTGCAAAGTGACTACACCTGCATTGACAAGCTCTTGAATCTTACCTTTGAGCACATAGCATGCTCGAGTAGGATGTCCAATGAATCGGTGATAGACACAATATTTGGGATGATCAGTCTTATTGACTTCATCAGGTTTCTTTGGATCAGGGAGTTGAATTTTATTGCTTTTGAGTAAACACTCAAAGATACTTGCCGTGTCATTTTCGTCAAAGGAATATTCTATCTTCGGACGAGGTTCCCTCGGTAGAGGTGCAGAAGGAGTAGGAGTAGATGTAGGTAAGGCCACATTGACAGCCAAAGATTCTTTATTTTTGTTCAAGTTAATGTTTAAAGTCTCTTTCGCTTTGCGATTGTTCTGGCGATTGCCACCACCTGAATTCTGATGCTCATCGCGATCAGGATTAGACATTTGTACCCCCAATTGTTTAAACTTGTCGGCACTTACTTCAGCGGCTTTGGCGTTGACGATGAATGAGGGCCAATCTTGGAATTGGGTAGATCCCGTCCACATACTGATAATAGGTAAAAGATTTGCCTTACAGGTATCAATAGTGACAGCAGTTGGAGTCCCTGGAGGCATTTTCAAAGCTTTACGGCGGAACCGTTCAATAAAGCTCTCAGCAGTTTCATTATGTTTTTGTTTGATTTTGTTGAGAGCTGACATCGTCATATCATTAAATCCTTCATAGAACCGTTCCAGAAAGATTTGTTTGAGACCTGAAAAAGAAGTAATGCAACCATCGGGCAAACTTCTGTACCAGTCGTATGCTACGCCGGCTAAACAACCGACAAACACTCTGGTAAGAAGAGCGTCATTTGGCTGAAGTTGAACAGTCATTACCTCAAAATGATTGATGAATTGACTTGGGGAAGTACTGCCATCGAACAGAGAAATTGTAGGGATTTTGTACTTTGGGGGAAACGGGACGTCCTTCCATTCAACCGGATAGGGTTGTTTAATCCCCAACCTTTGTAGATTGTCTTTCTCTTTAAATGCTTCAAACTGGGTTCGTAAGAGTTTGACAGCTTCATTGGCGTCTTCTGATGAAGAAGAAGGAGCAGGTTGAGTTGTAGTGGTAGGAGGAGGAACAGCGTTGTAAGCACTACCCCCAGCTCCTGAATGGCTAGGCGTAGTTTGTACTTGCACTTGTACAGGAGGCATTTGGGGAGGCACTACCCCCAGCCCAGTATTGGCAGGTATTGAAGATGCTATGATCTCTGGACTAGTAATAGGTGCAGTTGGTGGTGTAACATGTTGTGCTACAATGATGGAATGCATACTAGCAACCATCTCAGCCATGGTTTTTAATTTGTCTTCGAGTGCAGCAATTCGCTGTTCTTGATTTGCGGAGGTTGAAGCATCTGGATCATCGGTGACAACATAAGCCGTCACTTCTCTTGGCACAGTGGAAGATACTGTTTGTTCAGAACTTTTACTGTATGCATCATAATCAGAAAATGAATCATCTCTTGACTGGGAAACAGGGAGATGACTTGAAAGATTTTGAGGAAGATTCCTTTGACCGATTGTATCTCGGATTCGAGAACGGGTATGTTGAAATACTCCTTCAGAAGATTCTTGAAGTAATTCCAAATACTGTTGGCTTGGCTTGCGGAGTCTACCATGCTTAGAGCATCTTTTACCCCCAGTGTCTCGGGAAGTCATGTTAACAGAAGCATACAAAACTTCGTCTTCTTCTGACATAGGTTCAGAATTAGCAAAAGTTAAACGATCGAAGACAGATCGTTTTGTCGTTTGACAACAGCATTGGATGATGACTTTATGATTACAGTGATGATCAGATGGTTGAGATGGAGATATTGAGACATTATCCTGTTTTTGTCTTAGATGTTCTCGAAGATCTACAACAGGACGAGGAAAGTTCCGAGGGATCTGTTCTTTAATAACATTTGGAATATGATTCCGATTCTTCAAATGTTTAGTCCCTTGAGTATACAGAGAAGTACTCACTTCATTGGCATAAGTGTCGGGATTTTTGACCTTGGAGATTTGTTTCTGATGATGTTTGACCTTCGGCATTGGCTGTTTACGTTTTACCGAAGTGGGTCGATTAAGATAAGTTCTGAGGTCAGCAAATTCACCCCCAAGAGTTTCTGTTTGAGACACTAACAGTTTTCCCTGTCTGGAACGACAAATTTGGAGAGTCGGGAGGTCCTGGAATTCTGCTATCGGAGTAGGCAGAATACCTCTTTGATTAGTACAAGTACTCTTGTTATAAAGGAAAGAAGAATCCTTGTTTGCCAGAGTTCTTGAATTGATTGGAGCCGAGACACATTGAGATGGATCTTCTTCAGTAAAGACTGAAGAAGACTGAGAAAAGACTAAAGGGCCTTTTCCTTTGTTTTGAGATGAAGGGTTAGCTAAAGAGCGTTTTCCTCTGTTATATTCCAAGTCATGAGATAAGGAAGTTTGAGAAAAGACCAATGGACCTTTTCCTTTGCTTTGAAGAGGAGGAATAGTCAAAGGACTACCCTCAATGGATTGCGCAGGGGCAATAGGGTGTTTGGGAAGAGGAGTAGAATCTCTTCTTTTATTGTGAAAAAAAGGAAATTTAGCCAAAAGGCTGTTTTTCTTGGATTGCGCAGACTTGGTTTGCGCATGGGTGGAAGGTGCACTAGTCATTTGTGCATTAGAAGCTTTGGTAGGAAGTGCATCAGGAGTTCTTGTCTTAAAGTGCTTGGGATGCACCTTAGTTACAAGAGTGCTATTTTGCGCAGGAAAAGCCACTGCCAATTGTGCCAGAGTCATAGGAGTCTTCTGTTTTGACAAGGCAGCATATGAAGTAGCCTGTGCAACAGTTGCAACAGATTGTGCAGCCTTGACTGCAACAGATTGTGCAGCAGTTGCTGAGACAGACTGTGCAACAGTTGGCACAGCAGTTTGTGCAGCAGTCTGACTAGCAGATTGTGCAACAGTTGGTACAGCATCCTTGGTGGCAAAAATGCCAGATTGTGCAGACTTGGAGACCCAAACTGAGCGCACTTTGCTCTTGGTAGAAGTGGCTACAGTACGGGGAGTGGTCTTGGAGTTGAGCATCGCCTCGTAGGCTGTCTGGTTGACCTTAACAACCAGCGTCTTCTGCGTCTTCCCGATAGACGCTACGTCACATTGAGTTGCTACTTCCTCATCGGAGGAGAAAGTTATCCCCAGCAGAGTCGCCATTTTGTTTTTGCAAACATGAGGCACTGCCTCGATCAAATTATACGTTGGCATTGTGGCACGACCATGTCGTTGCACATCGGTCGGGTCAAGCATCGTAGTCTTAAAACTGATCCTAAGGTAAGACTAGCAAGACAATCGAAAAAGGGACTTGTGTTGCACAAAGTAAATGAACGTGTCGGTTTTGTATGGACGGGCGAAGAGTTCACTCCACCAGTAAAGTTGAGTACTGACACCCACACAGTTTCCATGTGCAGGCACAGGTAGAAGCTCGTGGCGCGGAGCTCGCTTGGATGCGTCGAGGCACGGAGTTCCTTGGCGAGTCGAAAGCGGGCGGCCGCGTTAACTCAAGACTTATACGGGACATAATGTATGGACATCGCCTTCCGAAGCTTCCGCTGGCTCAAGCATTGTATCGAGAGATGAGAGAGAGCAGAGTGACTTATAAAATGAGAAAAAAGTGAGCACGAGAGACTTGTAATCATGGCCTTGCATCTATTGTAATCTAAATGTTCAATATCAATAAAGAGTTTTTTTGAGTAACTTGTGTTTTGCCTTTAAATTTTTGCTACATGTTCAATGTTTCTGCTTGGGACTTCTGTGCGATGACCCCGTCGCTACCGCTGTAAATCGGCCGTTATGGAATTGCCTTGCATGAGCGCAATCTAGGCTCGTGCGGCATCACGCCTTAGCAAAGACGATCGCTCCTACGGGAGGGGGGCATGACATAATGGTATCAGAGCACGACTTTACGTCCTTGGACTTCACGTCGAATTTTGCAGTTTTGAAAGCTCGTCGTTGGAAAAAAAAGTGTGCGCTCTCTCTCAAATGTTCCTCGGAATGTCCATACAATAAGTTTAAATATTTTCAAAAGCTCGTGCATGCGTTCAATCGAACGCATCAGTATACCATTGTCGGACGCATCGGTAGGCCTTTGTGCCGAACGTTGCAAACTTGACTTGATAGAAAACTCGTGCTAAAAATTAGCAAGTCGCATGCGTACCTAACTAGTCCGACATCGACCTTAGCAAGTGAGCATGCAAACTCGAATATAGTCCGTATGGGATAGCTGTGCACATGGCCTTTTGGCTAAGTTATGCCGCGTGTCGCGCACCTCGAATTTTTGGTGCAATCGAGTCGCGAGCAATATCAAGTATCGCTCGGTCAGGTATGGAGATACACTTAGAGTGTATATCGATAGGAACGCTATCAAACTAACACTTAGGCATGCACGAAAGATTGGTTTAGATTTTGAGAAATAGTGCAAATGACTTAGCGCGTCAATACGACGTGAGCAATTACGCTAGAGATTCGTCGAACGAATCTGAAAGATGTCTTAGAAAGAATGATGCGAACATGATTGAGGACTAGATCGAATGGCTCGAATTGCTCGAATCCTGAGTGGTGTATGGATTTTCTTGGAAATCATTCGAGCAAAATCGAGGATTACAAGTAACAACGAGTATGTCGATGAGGCGATACGAGCGCGAAGCCTTAGAACGCGTCACGCTTAGTTGATCGTGACTTCGAATGTCCCGAACGAGATGTCGTTTGGACAACTTGGGAATGGGCAACGGAAGTTAGAAAGTGATTCAGAACGATGAATAAAAGTGAATGTCTTGATCGAGGAAACCTAGAGGACTGTGCTTGTGATTTCGGATTTGATCGATTAGAATTGTGGTATATCCAGTTCGGACAATAGCATCAGTCGCTCGACTCGAAATTGGCTGCAAAGGAAGATCGTCAGGTTATGCATATCGTCGATGGTATTGAGGCGTATCAAAGATCGATATGCGATAACTCGGGGGTACTCTGACTCGGCGAATGACGATCGTACAAATGTCATTGTTCCGCTGGATGCTATCCTCAGAATGTTGAAATGTGTCGAGGAAAATATAGACGTGGCTCGAGAATTTTCTAGTTGAACGAATGACGAACAGACTATCGAACTGAGATCTTGGCTTGGATGAAAATGAAATATTTGGATTTGCTTCATCGATAACCACAACGTTGACGTTCTTGTCTTATACGAGCGCAACTCCAACCTCGTACATGCGTCACACCGATTAGGACAATCACTCTGCATGAGCGCTGGTATGGTAATTCATACAGCGGGGGTGATCGAACTTGCATGGCATGGTAATTTGTGTGCTTCGACTTGTGGTTTGACGCGAAGGTGGACTCGAAAATGACTTAGCATACGTGACGGTCGGATTTAAGGATTGCATAGGTCCAATCCGCGTATCGAGAATGAATGAGTCTAGACTCAAACAAGAGTTACGCCCCGATGAGAATGATTATTCTGCGGGAGCGTTGCATGGTGATTCATGAACCACTGTGGATAATCGGACTCGTGTGAGATTGGGGCACAACATGTTGTCAAAGCTAGACGACCTCATGATCGAATACATGAATTGGTTAGTATTGGTGAATTGAATGGATTCTAATATGCACAATGAACGCCTTGATACGAACTAGGTAATCGTGCTCGATGTTTAGAAATGAATGCGAGCTTGGGTAGAAAATTCCGTACTACCGACTTTGGTTTGACCCTAGGATTGGGGTCCATGTTGGCATTATTGTTGGGGAACTATGATTCCAATCCTGATATTGACTCAGCCTTGAGAAATAGCCTAGCAGTTAGGCGAGACGCCCTGTTTCAAGAGTTATCAATCGAAAGATTAATCTTGAGGATTGGTATGGATGGATAGTGTGAATCACGAATATAGGAATACCCCTCACGAGATTCGGCTGACATGCATATATTTCAGGGACGCCGGAGTATGTGCATGATGCGACTCGAGTGAGTGACGAATTCTCTATCATGCGGTTTGGTGAATGCATGTATTTTGGGGATGCCTGGAATGTGTACACGATCCAACCAAGTGACACGTTGAATTTAAATGAGACTTGAGAAATGGAAAGTATCGGTGATTTGAGATCGTATTAAAAGAAAAGATTGATAGTCATGCGAGCGTGGCTCAGAGTCAAAGAAATGCGTAGGCGGAGTGTATACGATAAATTATGGCGTGCCCCGTACGACTGTTATAGTTCCGTGTCTAGGCTCGATTAAGTCTTGGCCATAGAAATGGTAGGATGGCTTGCCTTCAGAAAAGTCTCGAGGACGAGACTTGTTCTGAGTGGTGTATGATGTAGTGCCCCGTCTCGTAAAGTCAATTAGAGGAATCGAAACACCGACGGCGTTCGGACTTAGCCCTGCAACGGCTGTTCGAAGGCTCGCTCGGTCGAGGCGACTCCTCGCTCAGGTGGGGTAGTTTCGGTGAACTTGCCTCATCTTAGCCTTCACATAATAATTCGCATGTTTTCAACTTGCACAAGTAGGCTAATATAAAAGCTACGAACGCACATAGCTAAGAGAATAATCCCGATAGGTCGGAATGTCTTAGAACATGGAAAATGGTCCCACGGTCTGCTTAGAAGTCGGCTCAGCGTGCTTTCAAATGACACTCGATCCTTCGTTCCCGTGGCTTGGAAGAAGGAAGTTGGCTTAGGTTGCTAAGTTGCCTCGACACTCGAATAAGCCTAAGTCATAGGCGTCGCCCGCTTGAATGCTTGATAAAGCATGCACTGTCCCATCGTTTTGCCCCAACACTTGTATTGGCCTAAGTCATAGGCGTAGCCCGCGTGAATGCTTGAAAATGCATGCACGGTCCCGTCGTCCAAGGCTTGGCATAGCCTTCGCACGTCCCGTGAGTTAAGTCATCTTGCACGGCTGTTGGCTTAAGTCTAGGCACCCGAGAACTTGGTCGTTCAAGTCGAACGCGTGCACGACACGTTCCCTCGATACGAAGCTTGGCGTAGCCTTTGCTCGTCAAGTCGTTCCGTAAATAAGTTAGACAAAGTTATGCTGGTCGGTCTAAGCCATTTCTAGCACTGTCCCGCTCTATCTGCGGTTGTCAAGTCGCGTAGTCCCTTGATAACAAGGCTCGTCGTATAAGTATATGACTTGAGCAATAGCGTCGCCTAGAGAACAAGGTCTGTCTAAGGCACGGGCCACGATTTATTTATCGAGTTTTGGAAATTTTTTCAATAGTTGTTCTTGAGTTGAGTGAAATGATAGGGCAAAAAAGAAGAATGCTCGCGACTGGGTCGTCGAGGCAAGAAAGAACAATGCTCGTGACTGGGTCGCCGAGGCAAGGTCTCAGATGTGAGAAGTGTTGAACTTAGTCCTAAAAGAGATGGTAACACTAGAAGTAGATTGACTGTGTGAGACGTCAGTTTGAGTCGAGTCATGCATGGTCATTGGACAACTTTTATAAGGTGGAGGTCTTCTCGAGTGATCACCGGGGCGCCGGGATCATTCGGCCCGGGAGAAGCGAGTTGGCTCAAAGAAGGATGCTGGATAACCGTATGGGAGATTCGGCGCGCTTCCGGGGCTAGCTACCCATGGAAGGGCGGACCGAATCCCCTGAGCCAAGTCCATTATAGCGCTGGACGCTAGTGACTAGTTCATATAGATGAGTCGGCATGGGCGGCGATCCGCGTAAATGCCTTTGGATTGAGTCGAGTATTGAGTGTAGTGTATCAAGGAAGTCGAGTGGAATGTGTGAGTGTAGTTGGAACACAAAATATTGAGCCTAAGATTTGGTTGCAACGTAGGCACCGTGCTTCGGCACGAGATGTGGCATCGAGTCTTATATTGTTGGCATATAAGTTGCATAGTTTGGATGTGAGTTGTCTTGAGTCTAAGTCAGGAAAGGCCGCAAGGTAGTAACATGGATAATTGTGGATAAGTTGTGAGGCACAGCCTCAATCTTGATGCACGAACAAGTCTAAGCAAGGTCCTAAGGCACAATCAAGTCTAGCGACACGTCCAGCACGAGTCGTCCCTTTGACGTCGTTGGCACGAGAATTGGTCTAGAGGCACTTGAGTTAAGTTAAAGTCTTGGCACGGCCGAGTTCACATAAGTTGCTCCTCGGTGAAGCACCGTCTCGAATAGTTTGAAGTCACGAATAGAGTATGGCACGACCCTGCCGTCCCGAGTCGAAGTTTGGTCAAGTACCTAGGCGATGAGGCACTGCCTCGATCAAATTACACGTTGGCATTGTGGCACGACCATGTCGTTGCACATCGGTAGGGTCAAGCGTCGTAGTCTTAAAACTGATCCTAAGGTAAGACTAACAAAACAATCGAAAAAGGGACTTGTATTACACAAAGTAAATGAACGTGTCAGTTTTGTATGGGTGGGTGAGGAGCCCACTCCACCAGTACAGTTAAGTACTGACACCCACACAGTTTCCATGTACAGGCACATGTAGAAGCTCGTGACGCGTAGCTCGCTTGGATGCATCGAGGCACGAAGTTCCTTGGCGAGTCGAAAGCGGGCGACCGCATTAACTCAAAACTTATACGGGACATAATGTATGGACATCGCCTTTCGAAGCTTTCGCTGGCTCAAGCATTGTATCGAGAGATTAGAGAGAGCAGAATGACTTGTAAAATGAGAAAAAAGTGAGCACGAGAGACTTGTAATCATGGCCTTGTGCCTATTGTAATCTGAATGTTCAATATCAATAAAGAGTTCTTTTTGAATAACTTGTTTTTTGCCTTTAAATTTCTGCTGCATGTTCAATATTTCTGCTTGGGACTTCTGTGCGACGACCCCGTCGCTGCCGCTGTAAATCGGCCGTTATGGAATTGCCTTACACGAGCGCAATCTAGGCTCGTACGGTATCACGCCTTAGCGAGGACGATCGCTTCTACGGGAGCGGGGCATGACACAACCTGGTTTCGGTGTATGTATTTTGGGCGTCTACAAGTTTACCCTCAAGAGACGGCCTGTATCTCTATCCATACACTCTAGGTGAGTTATTTTAAAGAGTCCTTGGCATGAAGCCTTGCGCTTCCGTGCAGTGCTACGCCGCTATGACATGGCTTAAAGCCGAGGCTTTATCCTTAACTGGGTACCTCATCGTAGAGTCATACTACTATAGCATGAGGTCACAAGCCTCTTTGTAGTGCCAAACTACCCAGCATGAAGCCTTGCACTTCCGTGCGGTGTTACGCCGCTATGACATGGCTTGCGAAGCCGAGGATTTACCCTACCTGGTACCTCTTCGTGGTGTCATGCCACTGTAACATGAGGACACTGGCCTCTTTGTAGTGTTGTCTACCACTCTTCATTTATAATATACAGCATTATGCTACCTGCCTATAAGCGGTGCTGCGCCGCAGTGACATGGCTTGCTAAGCCGAGGTATTACCCCTACCTGGGAACCTCATTGTGGTGTCACCCCACTGTAGCATGGAGTCCATGAGCTCCTTTGTAGTGCTGCGCTACCGTGCTTCCTGTAAAGCACAACAGACATTCACTCTGTCTGAGAACTCATTAAAGCATTTAAGCCATCCTCTTCACATGACATGTTCTCCGCAAAGAACTATAGTACACAACAGTGGTTATGGGTCCGTATCCCTTCCATGTCCCTCAGGACTATGTATCCACTGTTATCTGATATTTCCTAATCAGTGGTCCTCCCTTGAACCAAAAGCTAGATGCCTAGTAGATTTCTTTTTTTCCAATCAGTGGTCCTCCCTTGAACCAAAAGCTATTTCCCAATCAGTGTCATCGACCAGCTGGCGCTTGAGGTCCTTTGTGAACGGATCCTTCATGTTCTCCTGACTCCGAACATCAATTACAGCAATAGTTCCCCTTTTAATGAGATCGTTTACTGCTCTGTGCTTCAGCCGCACAGTTCTCTTCTTCCCGTTGAAGAGGTCATTTAATGCTACTGCTGTAGTCGTCTGGTTGTCACAGTATATCGGTACCGCCGGTATCTGAGCTCCAACCACTGGAAGATCATACATGAGATCTCAAAGCCATTCTGCTTCATCTGCTGCAGCTTCTAGTGCATAGAACTCAGATTCCATGGAGGAACGAGAGAGTATAGTCTGCTTCTTCGACTTCCACGATATAGCAGCTCCATCCAAGAAAAAGATGTATCCACCTGTGGATCTCTCGCTCTCCACCTCTGAACACCAATTAGCATCACTGAAGCCTTCCACTACCGTCGGATACCCGTTGTAGTACAGTGCATATGTCTGAGTCTTCTTGAGATATCTCATCACCCGCTTCACAGCTTTCCAGTGCTCAATGCCTGGGTTGCTTGTGAACCGACTCATCATTCCCACGACGAAAGCTATGTCAGGCCTTGTGGCAGTAGTTGCATATATCAAACTCCCGATAATGCTAGAATACTCCAGCTGCCTGACGCTTTTCCTCGAATTTGGCTTCAGCTTCAGATCACACCTGTATGGCGTATCGATCCCTGGAAGTTCCTGATACCCGTAGCATATGAGCATCTTCTCAATGTAATGAGATTGTGACAGCGCCACTCCAGTGTCTGTCCGGATGTTCTTTATGCCCAAGATGACATCTGCATCCCCCAAGTCCTTCATACTGAACTTGGTTGAGAGGAACTTCTTTGTCTCCGTGACATTGCCTATATCCGTTCCTAGGATTAGCATGTCATCCACGTACAGACAAACGATGACTCCTCTTCCATCAGCGAACTTCGTGTAAACACACTTGTCCGTCTCGCGAACTCTGTAGCCGTTTGATCTAATAACTTTGTCAAACTTCTCATATCACATCTTGGGAGCTTGCTTCAAACCGTACAATGATTTCACCAACTTGCAGACTTTTCCTTCAAGACCTTTGACGACAAATCCATCTGGCTGTTGCATGTATATCTCTTCGGTCAGCTCGTCATTCAGGAATGCTGTCTTTACATCCATTTGATGTATCATTAATTTATGTATTGCTGCTAGAGCAATTAACATTCTGATGGTGGTCATCCGCGCTACTGGAGCGTATGTGTCAAAGTAGTCTATCCCCTATTTATGAGAAAATCCCTTGGCTACCAGTCTGGCCTTGAACTTGTCAATAGTTCCATCTGCCTTCATCTTCTTCTTGAAGATCCATTTACATTCGATGGATTTTGCTCCTTCAGGTAGATCTACTAACACCCATGTGTTATTGGAGGTGATAGAGTCATACTCGTCATTCACTGCCTCCTTCCAGAAGATAGCATCTTTGGTCTTCATCGCCTCATCATAGGTAAGCGGATCTGCTTCTACATGATAGGTGACAAAGTCATCTCCGAAGTCCTTTGGTCTCCTCACTCGCTTGGCTGACGGCTCTTCGAGTTCTGGTTCAAACGTTGTTTCATCAACAACAATTTCTTCTTGGACTACGACATCGTTGGAAACCTCAGCTTCCTTTGCACCATCATTATTCTCTGAAATGTCCGCGAGAACAATATTTTTGTGCCTTGCAAACTTGTCTTCAAAGTACTCCACGTCACGAGATTCGATGACATGGTTAGACTCCAAGTCAAGGAATCTTCGAGCGTCACTCTTCTCAGCATACCCCAAGAAGATCGTCTTTGTAGTCCTTGTTTCGAGTTTCTGAATCTTCAGATCCAAAAGTTTTACGTATGCCAGATACCCCCACACTCGAATGATATTTAAGTTGGGTCTGACTTTGAACCAGAGTTCATTAGGAGTAATATCAGAAGTTGCATACGACACTCTGTTCAGAATGAATGTGGCCGTCAATACAGCTTCTCCCCAAAAATACTTTGGAAGACCCGCAATTAACAACATTGAGTTCATTATCTCTGTCAATGTTCTGTTCTTCCTTTCTGCTACTCCGTTGGACTGAGGAGAATACGGAGCAGTAGTCTCGTTGATGATTCTATGTTCTTTGCTGAACGATGTAAAATTATGAGATCGATATTCTCCGCCTCGATCACTCATCAACCTCTTGAGTTGTTGTCCAGTTTGCCTTTCAGCTTCAGCCCTGAACTCCTTAAACTTCTCGAATGCTTCGTCTTTTATTTTTATCAAGTAGACGAACGCGTACTTTGAGAAGTATGATCGGTAGCTTACTGTATTTAACTGATAGTCGACCAGACATTATGTTTAGTGTGGGCTTCTTCTGTTTGAAAGACGGTCCCTTCACTTTCAGATTAGTGAAGTCTTTCTTGTGGTGAGAAGCCGCCTGCTTCCCCTTGGAGTCTCTCGTCTGCACCAGATTGGACTCGGCCAATTGTTTGGACTGTAATGCCTGTGGTTCGTATTACGTATTTTTGGAATACGTGTACGTATTTTATCTTGTATTGCATGATTTCTTGTTTAGCTTCCTTCATGGCTTGGTTTATTTCTGGTTCGGGTTGGCTTGGTTCGGTTTGGGACTGCTATTGGTTCATTATGAACCAAGGGTGAACCCCCTACCTACCACCACCACTACCATTTATTAACCATTCTTTCTTCTTTCTCTTCATTACTCTTCTTCAATTTACTTCTTCACCTACCAGAGAGAGGAGAGAGAGGTCTAGGCAAGTACAACTTACTTCATGGAGGAACTCGAATTTTATTGCTTCATTCTCTTCCTTACAGTATTTTAACTTACTTTAGTACTTGGCATTTCCACTTTCCATGGCTAGATTCTTGTAGATCTAAGTTTATTTTATTTTTGGATTTCCTGGGTTTTGATCTACTTAATCTTGTTATTTCTGAGTTTTGATGGTTCCACGTTGTAGAGCATTTCATTCTGCCCCGTTTTGACCTATGGAAGTTCGGATTTGAGCTCCGGATGAAGGAGTTATGAAGCTTGAAAACTTGGCTCTCATGGTGTTCTTATTCTCAAAATTTTGGAGAAGATGAACTGTGCTTGACTTGACCGCATGAACCTTCATGCGACAAGTGTTCTATTCAGCCGCATGACTGGAAGTTCTTCTGCCGCATGAGGGCCGAACTCATCTAGCCGCATAACTCGCTCAATCCCCAGCCACATAATATTCTGAACTTCTCGAGCCGCATGAGACGTAATCCTGAGCCGCATGCGCCCTCCCTTAGCCGCATGGGACCCCGCTTCTTCCAGCCGCATGAATGCTCTGACTTAGTCTCATGCGCCCTCTCTTCCCGCTGGCCGCATGGGACCTTACTTGACCCAGCCGCATGAGAACTTCTTCCAGAGCCGTATGAACTTGATCCACTTGTAGCCGCATAGGCGCATGACCCCGCTAACCGCATAAGCGCATGGCTCCGCTCTAGTCCCTGCCGCATGGATTGTTGCCTCAGCCGCATGCGCTTCCCTCTTTCCGTAGCCGCATGGACTGTTCTCCTCCTGCCGCATGAGCTTGCCTTTTTCTCCGCCGCATGGACCCAATTCATCTCAGCCGCATGTTTGCATGCGCCCTCTCTTTCCGCTGGCCGCATAAGGACTGATATCCTTAGCCGCATAGGCTTTCCTTTATCAGCCGCATGCGCCTGACCCCATTCAGCCGCATGGGCTGCTTTCCTCCCAGCCGCATGAGATTATTCCTGAACCGCATGACTCTCTAATAGCCCTGTGTACTATTATTTTATTATTAATTGCCCATGTCTTGTAACCCTTTATTGTATATTTTTTTATGTCTATTTTATATCCTTTCGTCTTTTGTCCTGAACTTGATAAATCACAATTTTATTGACATAATTGAAATGACAATTGTACATGACATGGTGTGACCAGGAACTAGCATGACACGATAGTGACCCGTCGTGGTACACTCCTGACAAGTGAACATGACATGACCTGATAGTGGCCCGTCGTGGCGCACTCTTGACCAGTACACTTGACATGATAACCTGACATGATATATCTTGATAAGCTGTTGCGACGGCTACCTGACATGACATGACCTGTATAATTAATCCGGACACCGTAGGCGATTGTGCTTGTACAAATAATCCAGTCCTGTCTTGCATCATGCCTAGGAGGGGACTTGTCACGATCCGATCCCAAATAAATGGGTCGAACCGGATCATGCCCAGCCTGCACCGTTGTTGAGACGGCGGCAGTAAGCTGTTCCATTAGCAGGTAACCACAACAACAACATCTATGTTTGTCACAACTCAACATTCGGGAATTTAAAACTTTATTAAACCTTTAAATAGATACAACTGAAAAGTGAAAGAACTGAATTAAAAGCTGAAATCAAAATACAAAATTCTAAAACAACAAATCTAGAAACAGAAAATCTAGCTAGGCGTTCGGTTCGTCGGCCTCAGGTCCTGCGTCCTCCAGAGGGGACTCTGGCAGCACCACGGGGTACAGAACCGGGTCGTAAAAGCTGTTGTATAACAGCTCAGCATCCTCATAGTCCCCTAAAAATGTATCTCCAGTCAGGAGAGAGCAAAGTACAATTCATGCTAATTTGACAGTTGAAATAATAATAGAATCATGCACTTTTAAACAATTTAGAAATGGACAGTTTTCTAACAGTAAAACAGTGTGATTTGAATAGGCAATGAATATGACCGGCTTGGATTTGTTACAGTGAAGATACGGCTTATCCCCGTGTGTATGAGGGGTAAGCTAGTACAGTTCTAAGTTATTTTGGGATGTGGTCATACTCATTACACTACTCCCCCAGTCCCCAAACAGTTACAGTCGGTGCTCTCAGGAAGAGTTCCGTGTTGCATCGTGGTTTAAACTTTCAGTAAAGCGATTATTAAATAACTGTAAACTAACACAAAATGTACTTGCCTCAAATGGACTGGACTTGAAGGGATGAAGACTTCGAGATGGGATTTAGACTCGTCCTCGAAATCCTACATTCGAGAAGTTGTTTCAGAATCCAGGGTTACCAAGCTAATTATGCTAGTTGAAATCTCTAATTGCGTCCTAATCAATTTTAATCTTTATTTATTAAATACGAACAAAATGCGATTATCGGTGCGTTGAAATTAATAACGAGGGAAAGATCATTTAAACTTGTATTTTGGAAAAACTTGTCGTTACCAAATTAATTTGATTAAAACCTTGTATTTTCGTAATTATACATATAAAACTAAATTTTTTATTTTAATGAGAAATACATGATCGTTGTTAAATATTAAAACTTGTAAATTTTAATGTGAGAAAACTTTATTAATTTTTATATCAAAATAATTATCTATTTTGATTTACACGTACGCTAAAATAACTCGCAAAACTAGAAAACAACAGAAAACCTACGCTACTAAATTACAGGTCACAGAGCCAAAAGACCAGCTGGACTTATGCCCATTACAATTTATTTACATAAATTGAAATAAGACGAAACAGTTGTTAGTTCTAAAATCCTCCTACAATTTAATTATGAATAAATTAAAAAAAAAATTAATGAGTCTCAGATATGGTCCAATCGTCATATAGGCTAATGCCTCAACGTCCGGACGAAGCCGGTTTCGTTTGCACTTAGCCAGGGCCCATTGACCAATACGGTTGTCGCCCAAAATCCAAAATATTAATATTTTTCGAAATCCATTTTAAAATTATTTTAAAAATATAATTAAATTTTATGGAAAATTCGGCAGCATTTTTTCTATTTTTGGTCAACCCAAAAACTGGGAAAGTGTGCCAATATTTTCCTGCAAATCCCAAACCAGGGAATCCCAAAATATATATATATAAAAATAACCACAATTATTCTCAAAATTAATCCGGAAAACCCGAAACCAATTCGGAACTCCCGAAACTACTCCAGAATCATTTCCGATAAGAAATTGGAAATGATGAAAATAATTCCAACCGTCAGAAACCTTTCCGAAAGTTTCTCGAAAAACCCACAGCAACAGAACTATGCAAAAATCCACAGAATAAAATCCAACAATGGTTCCGAAAATTCCCGGAACCAAACACGTAACCAAAAACCAAATTTCCGGAGAAATTCGTGGACCAAATTATCATCATTGACACGGGGAGGGACGAACTACTGTGATTAACCAGGGATTATCCAAAATGACGGAATCCGAAGGGTTGCCTCGGACTCGGGACGCGCAAATCCACAGAACGGACTCGAAATCCAGCGAAGAGCGCCGGACAGGGGCTGTCCAGAATAGCGGACACGGTCTCGGGTGCGCCGGAGGAGCAGCGCGCGGGCACGGGGCTAGGGCACGGCCGGGGAGGACAGCGCTGGGGTCGGGAAGGGCGCCGGCGGAGGCGGCTGGCGGGGTCAGCGCTGGGGCCGGCTGGGTCATGCGGATCGGCGTCGCTGGGGGTCGGGCGCGGAGGCGCCGCGGTCGGCGGATCGGGGTCCGGGGGCGCGGGGGTGCTCGGGCCGAGCGGTGGCCGGCGAAGCACGGGGAAGAGGGGAGCGGGGCTGGGCGCTGGAGCTCGCACGGTCGGGGTCGCCGGAGTGGTGCGGAGGTGAGCTCGGGAGTAGGGGGTTTTAGGGAGAGGGAAGAGTGAAGGGGGAAATTTGTTCTTCTGTAGAGAATAGGATGAGTGGGGAGAGAGTGAGAGTAGGAGTAAATATAAGGGAGTGGGGGTGGTTTGGTGTTGGCTCTAAAGTAGAGAAAGGAGGAGAATGGGTTATGGCTGTGAGTAATCGTGGGGGAGAAAAGTAAGAGTGGGGGAAGAACGTGTGGGAGGGGAGTGAGAAGAGTTGGTCCAAGCTTGGACCAGCTCCAAAAGAGTATATATATATATATATATATATATATATATATATATATATATATATATATATATATATATATTAAAAAAAGTCAGATTTCAAATGAAATGGGTTAGGACCGGGTCTGGGTTCGGGAACTAGTCCGGGCTCGGGTCTGGTCAGCAAATCAAAAACCCTGAATTTAATTTTGAAATTAATTTTCAAAGCTTCCAAATAATACTCAATAATAATAGTAACAATATAATATTAATATTAATTCACATAACGAAACTGGGTTTCACAGGACTCCTGAGTACCACGGTCAGGAGTACCTACTGAAATGGACTAAGGCTAATAACTAGATTAATACACTAGTCATAAAGAGATCTTCCAGCTACAGGCAATCCCGTTACCTGGGCACGCCTTGGGATCTGTAGCCTGCCGTCGAGTAGGACACATTTCCAGTACACTGTCATGTGTTGCACCCTTCAAGCTACCTAAGGGTACATTCGTTTCCTGGACGATGTACCCACCTGAATTCAACTCTAAATCTTTTAACCCGGGTAACCTGGATGGACTGCAGGGCTTGTGGCTGTGGAGTAATCTCACTGCATCTTGCTAGTAACTAGGCATGTGATAACCCTAGTTAGTTAAAGTATCAAGCCGTAATTCTTGCTTGGCCGTGAAATGATTGGATGGAGTCTAACATGTCTAGTCTTGTCCTGATTTTGTTCCAGATTACTGCATGACCTGAATGCCTGTATTTATTTTACCGATAAATGGTGAGAATTCCAAGTTCAGTTCAGATGAAGGGTTACAACCCCGGTCCTTGTTTGGTTTACGGGTTGTAACCTGGTTATCTGAATAGTTCCATGGTTATCTCGTCGTATATCATCCTGATGTATTTTTTCTATTTCCTGTTCTTAATTTTATTTGTCTTTTGTGCTAATTGCTGATTTTAGTTCCTAAGTGAAGCTTCCTTTGTGGCACTTGCTCTTTCTGGGATCTGACCCAGCTGGTTTTGTATGGCCAGATTTCGGAGCAGCTCCAGAGGATCTACCGCTTCTCCAGCCCGATGGTGAACACCAGGCGTAACCAGGGCAACGAGTGGGTTATTTTTGGCTATCCCACTCTATTATAAATATATTCTTTTGAGGCGTTTAGCCGACGAGCACCTGTTTAGCTCGATTGTATTTACTTACTGTTTGCCTACGGGCTGTAACATGATTGACAGATCCTAGGGTTGATCATGTATGACTAAACTCTTGCTAGTCCTAACATTTTGTAACGACTAGCTTCATGATCAGCTGAATATGTAATATTTGGGACGCCTTATTATTGTATATTTAATGATCATACATCTTGTAACATTTACTTACTTGCTTGTGATTGAGACACTAGGCTTGTTCTTGACCATAGGAGACTGTTGGCTTGTAGTAAACCCTCATGTATCTAGACAGCCGTGACCGTATAGCGAAGTGAAATCTATTTCAATATACGTAGCTGGCTATGTCTGCCCCCGCTTTCCAGTATTTTGGTTCTGGGGCGTGACATGGACAAAGCGTCCATCTTCTGTTGAGAACGTATCTCGTCCTCAACGTGGATTTCTTGCAAGAGATCTTCCAGACTGATCTCGAGTTTCTTCCGATGCATTCTTGCATAGAACGTATTCCATCCAGCAGGAAGTTTCGAGACGATTCCTCCAACGACAAACTTGTCGACGAGGGGCATCTTTTCATCATCCAGTTTCTGACGAAGTTTCAGAAACTCCTTCACTTGAGGAAGCATCGCCTTCTCGTCTTCAAAGAGCCACTTGTGATATTTTTCGACGAAAAATATCTTGCTCCTGTTTTTGTCTTCCTCGTACAGCTTTTCCACAGACTCCCATATTTCTCTGGCACTATCCTTCTTTGAGTAGGATTTTGCCATGGAATCCTCCGTAGCATTTAGGATCAGAAGCCTACAAATGCTATTGTCCCTTCTCCATTTGGCCTGAAGTTTAGTAGCCGCAGTTATAGCGGCAACAGACCCAGTATCTGGAACAGTAGGTTCCTCTTCAAAGAGCACGTGATCAACGTCTCAGAGTTGAAGGGTGAGAAAGACCTTCCTCTTCCAGACTTGATAATGCTCTCCATCAAACTTGCAGTAGTCAGTTTGGAGGAGTGAAGCATTAATGTTTTCCATCGTACTAATCTTGCTTTGAGATTGTTAGTCCCGAGGCGTGGATATAGATAGAAAACAGGAGTTCAGCAAGCCTACACAGTAGGTGCCACAAATGAGATAGATCTCAAGAACAAAGATAGGCCTCCCTACTCAGTAGGTGCCTTAAAACCTGAAGAACGAGTTACAGAGAAACAGAAGAAGAAGAAGAGGAGGATTAAATCTGCTGGGGTGTAAAAACACCATTGCTCAAAGCAAGATTCGCCTCTATACGATCCGCTTCCAGGAACCAACAAGTTCAAGAGAACTTCTGGAACGCTCGTCAGTCAATATTTGTGAGACCTCACCATCTCTTCTTTGGTGCATCTTGGAAAGGAGGCAAGGGGGCTCTATTTATAGAGTGGAGTGAGACCTCACCATCTCTCATATCCGATGTGGGACTAAAATACCAATGCTCTAAAATAGAGTTTGATGTTTTATATCATCCCACAATCAACATAGTCGAGTGCTAGCCTATGCCTTCCCCCGAACACTCCCGTGCATGCACGAGACAACCTGGAGTCCGTATCGAGTCCGAGCCCGCACAACAAAAATCAACTTACGTCCTTGTTGAAATTAATCATTTTCCTCTTAGTAGAATCACCCACATGGTTTCCTCCTTAGGGTCACCACCCCATGTGCATATCCCAACAACACATACTCATATATATGTTGAGATAACTCATGACGCTTTTCCAATGTGAGACTAAATTTTACAAAGTATGTTGAGAGCAAACTCTCTTCTTGTCAAGGAGCAAGAGCACCAACAATATATACATATATATAATATATTTTTCCCATAATCAGCTACACCTAGCATACTCTACTCTATTCCAGCTTGAATTTTTAATTACGAAGACAATTATGTATATTCGTACTACTGAAAATTTGTATCCCTTGTGACAATATATCCTTTTGCACTGATGTCATATGCCACTGTAATAATTTTTAAGATGTGTCCGACGTTAATGTCGATGTGTCAAACGTTGATGTCATATGCCACTGTAATATTTTTAAGATGTGTCCGACGTCACGTGAAACTTTGTGTATGTTGAATTGTATATCTTTTGGATCCACTGTCCGACTCAGTGTCCCCCAACTTTCACCATTTACATATGTGACTTTGTGCACGTTAAATTGTATATCTTTTGGAGGCGCTGATCCCAACTTTTACCATTTTTATAAATAGAGTGAATAATATGCTCCCGTGGTTCGATCCACAAATTTTTTTATTATCCAGTCAGAATCTTATATCTCTCTCCGGTAACCACAATGGTCACTAAAGTTCGATGCTACCACATGTTGTTGACAAACACTTTTAGAAACTACACTCTGAAAAGCTGCTTTCAAAGTTGATTAATGCTTACATTTTTATCAAATATATTTTATGTACTATTTAAAAGAATTTTTTTCTCAGAACATATATAAGTATACTTTTATCCATGAAGTAGGTTCATTAGAGAGATTATTGTTTAGCTTAAATCTAATATATAAGGGTCTTTATTTACTTGTTGCTATCCAAAGACTAGAGAGGAGAGAGGAATAAAGAATGATAGTTACATCTCATTCCTTCGTTACTATGTTATCTTTGTCCACTTATTATTGATTAGTAGAAAATTAAGGAGCAACCATACAAGAGAAGAACAAAACAAAGGATTAAAGGAGGGAAAGATGCCCACTATAAGTAGTGACAAATAATTAATACATAAATTATACGTGATGGATCATGACACACACGAACAATACCAATTTTTTGTGATACTTCAAAATGTTTTATATATGGCCTTCTTTTTTGGACATTTTAGGCTAACTACCCCCTTATATTTCGTACTTATTATACTAACCATTCTTATTTTAAAACTAATTATACGAATCAATTCTATGTTTTATATTTTTTTATAGAAAATTTTTTTAGATGTTCGACGATATGCAGGAGACTTAGTGCACGCTGCATTACGTGTCTGTTAACTCACTGTCTCCTAACTCTCATTAAATAAATGGAAGGAATAATATGTCTCTGTAACTCGATCCATTGATCTTTTCGGTAACTACAACAGCCACTCGAGTAGAGTTATGACAGTAACCATTTCTGTGTTATGTAATATCCATGAAATATAGGGAAGTGTTAATGTGTTTATTTTTTCTTCTTTTTTGCTAAGATGGGAAGTAATTAACTAAAGTTTTGGGTAGTTTGTTTAGACAATTATAAAGATAAGAGTTAGTTAATTCTCATACTTACCAAATTGTTTAAGAACAAATATAAAAAAAATACCCCATCCTCAAATACTTGTCAAAATACCTCCTGTTAGTCAGATGTTTGACCCTTCTATCTTCAAATTAAGTGTACAATTCAACAACGTCCAAATCATGATGGATCCAGATCATCCCTAGCTCGAAGACCTGTCAATAATCAAAGTCTATTTTGTTTTTGATGTATATATTTATAGAAATATGCTAAAAAAAAATTATATTACAAAAATTGACATAAAAATTAGTAGTGATCTGAAATGCCACGTGTGTTGTGTGTACAATTTGTGATAAGATAAAAACATGGATACATAAGAGAGAGATCAGTATAAAAATTTAAATTAGCAAGTAAATAATTTTTTTATGTTGGTTTTCATAGGGTGGGCACGGGTCAGACTGGGCCCAAATTTTTTAGATCCAGACCGGACTTGTTAATTGGCTGACGGAACGAAACGGGTCCAAAAAATATTGGAACCGAAACGGACTCGACCCGTTCGAAACGGATCCGAATCGGACCGACCCGCGGGTCCAAACGGGTCCCAATAAAAAGATCAAAAAAATTCTACAATAGTAAACATTTACATATGTTCTATTATTTATAAGAACAAAACAAGATTTATGTCTTCCCAAATTTCTAGAATTTGTTTACTAAACAATAACATGTTCTATTATCTATAAACTATAATAGCAAAAAAAAAAAATCCAAAATTGATAAAAAAAAAATACATACTCCTAGAAACTGGTCGGTCCGGAGTCCGTTTATTTTGAAAATAGGACCCGCTCCGTCCTGTTTGTGTCACACGACCCGTCCCGTCCCATTTAAATTTCAAATTTTAGGAACCGGCTTGTTTGAACATTTGACTGTTCGGGCCGGGTCAGAACCGCGGATCTTGGAACCGTATGCCCACCCCTAGGTTTTCGGTTGGGTCCTCAAAAAATTGGTGACAATAAAATTGGTAATTTAGTCCCACATCTAATAGGAGTGGAATTAATTGGGATTGGTTAGTAGGAAATTCTCTTTTAAGACATAAACCCAATTCAATTCGGTTTATTCGGTTCGGTTCGGTTCCAACCGAACCGAATAACCGAAAACCGAATTGGACCGAAACCGAATAAGCAAAACCGAAACCGAACCGAATTGGTCAATAACCGAACCGAATCGAATTAAATCGGTTCGATTTTCGGTTTATTCGGTTTTTGGATTTTTTTTATTTTTTTTGTTAATATATATAATAACTAAATATACCTAGATATATTTATTATATAAATATAAATATAAATATAAATATAAATATAAATAAATATATATATATATATATATATATATATATATATATATATATATATATATATATATATATATATATATATATACTAGTCATAACCCGTGCCCATAGGGCATGGTTCATTTAAGGTATTCTCCCTCAAAATCTTGGATCCCCAATTTTAAACGAACAATAATAATTTTGAGGCCCCCATCAAAATATTAAATCCCAACCACTGCTGGATATGAATTTTCTTTGGATTCTCCATAAAACCCCACTCTCAATAATGCTCATCCACAACCATTATGAGGCCCCCATCAAAATATTAAATTCCAACCATCAAAATATTAAATCCACATCTTTGGATTCCCCATAAAACTCCACTCCCAATAATGCTCTTCTCCATAAAACCCCACTCCCAATAATGCTCTTTCCCATAAAATTCCACAACCGTTGATTCACCAAGATTAAATCCCAACCACTCTTTATCTTGGCACAGTCAGCCCTAGGATTCAAAAACCTTTGTGTTTTGTATAATATACTAGTCATAACCCGTGCCCGTAGGGCATTGTTCATTTAAGGTATATTTTCCCTCAAAATCTTGGACCCCCAATTTTAAACGAACAATAATAATTATGAGGCCCCCATCAAAATATTAAATCCTAATCACTGCTGGATGTGAATTTTCTTTGGATTCCCCATAAAATTCCACTCTCAATAATGCTCATCCACAACCATTATGAGTGCAAACCCCACTCTTTGGATTCCCCATAAAACTCCACTCTCAATAATGCTCATTCCCCATAAAATCCCACTCTCAATAATGCTCATCCACAACCATTATGAGTGCAAATCCCACTCTTTGGATTCCCCATAAAATTTCACTCTCAATAATGCTCATCCACAACCGTTGATTCACCAAGATTAAATCTCAACCACTCTTTATCTTGGCACAGTCAGCCCTAGGATTCAAAAACCTTTGTGTTTTGTATAAGATATATATATATATATATATATATATATATATATATATATATATATATATATATATATATATAAAATGAGCTTTAGTCTAGTGGTTAAGAGAGATGCATGCGGCCCAAGTGGTCGGGAGTTCGAGCCCCGGTGGAGGCGAGTTCGCCACAATTACCCATTGCTTCAATATATATATATATATATATATAATATAAATTTTCTTAAACTAAATACATATATATATATATATATATATATATATATATATATATATATATATATATATATATATATATATATATATATATATATCTCATATACAAAACACAAAGGTTTTTGAATCTTAGGGCTGACTGTGCCAAGATAAAGAGTGGTTGGGATTTAATCTTGGTGAATCAACGGTTGTGGGATTTTATGGGGAAGAGCATTATTAGGAGTGGAGTTTTATGGGAAAGAGCATTATTGGGAGTGGGATTTTATGGGGAATCCAAAGACGGGGATTTAATATTTTGATGGTTGGGATTTAATATTTTGATGGGGGCCTCATAATGGTTGTGGATGAGCATTATTGAGAGTGGAATTTTATGGGAAATCCAAAGAAAATTTACATCCAGCAGTGGTTGGGATTTAATATTTTGATGAGGGCCTCAAAATTATTATTGTTCGTTTAAAATTGGGGGTCCAAAGTTTTGAGGGGGAATACCTTAAATGAACCATGCCCTATGGGCACGGGTTATGACTATATATATATATATATATATATATATATATATATATATATATATATATATATATATATATATATATATATATATATATATAAACTAAATTTTCTTATTCGGTTTTGGACCGAAATCCAAAACCGTAACCGAAACCGAATAAGAAAATTTTGTATTTTCAAAACCGAAATCGAATCGATTTTTTTTAAAACCGAACCGAATCTCTTATTCGGTTCGGTTCGATTCGATTTTCGGTTCAAAACCGAATAATGCTCACCCCTAAATTCAATATCCCACCTCATTGACAACTCCGGTTGTCTGGGGGTGGCGATTTTGCCCTCATACCCTCTACCCTAGCCGGGTACCCTGTACCCTCAGGTGCCCACGGGTACCCTCTACCCTTCGAGGGCATGCCCTACCCTTACCCTCTTGGAATTAGGGTAGGGTAAGGGTTTTATTCTGTTACCCTAGTGCAATTACCCGGGTACCCGCCCTACCCGCCCTACCCTCTGCCCTGTAACCCTACCCTGAACCCTACCCTACCCTGAATCACTACCCTATCCACTACCCGTTAACCCTAACCCTTTAAAACCCTCGACCCTACCCTTCTCCCAACCCGCTTTGTAATTTTGTATAGTCCTATTGCCATAGTATTACTACTACTTGTAGTTTTTTGTAATTAGTACTTAGGATTAGGAGAACTACATGGTGCTTGATCCTAAGGAGTCAGGTCTAGCCCCCTCCTTGGGTATGTAGGCAGCCCAGGTTCTACTATATAACTGGGTTCAGCGCCTTTAGTAAAAAAAAATATTCTCCCTGTTATTTCTTGTTAAGTTGTTATAATTTTTGAATGCTGTCAAAATCTGAAAAAAATAAAATGGAAAGAAAAAATATTCCCCCCCCCTGTTTACTAGCAAAAAAATTAATTTTTAAAGTTAAAAAAATAAAATGGCAAGGGTAATACCCTTACCCTCCCTACCCTGACCCTCAGCTACCCTGTGAGGGTAAAGGGCAAGGACGGGTAATGGGTATTGGTTTTTTGGAAGAGGGCTACCCTACCCTACCCTCATGACACCCCTAGGGTATCAAAAAAAGGTCAATACCCTACCCTACCCTGCCCTCTTCCTGCCCTTACCCTACCCTACCCTACCCATCGCCAGCCCTAGAATCAGACCACATTTCCAACATTTTATTCATAAATAATGATTATATTTTTTGAAAACTGTTACAACAAAAAATAATAATGAGGTGATATGTGAATTATATATTATCATAAATATTCATCAAAATGGTAAGTAAATAAATGCAAAAAAGGAAAACAATGGAAATTATTAGCAAATCCCCCCTCCTCCTGCCACCAAGTAACTTATTCTCCTTATAAAAAGCAACCATGATCAAGAGAGAGAGAGAGAATCAATTTGCTGTCTCCTCCTCCTCTCTCTCTCTCTCTCTCTCTCTCTCTCTCTCTCTCTCTCTCTCTCTATACAGTGAGAAAAAACCCACCAACATTCTCTCACGTTTTTTCTCAGTTTAGTCCTCGTCAAGGTAAGTATTTACTAAAACGTTACACACTTTATACTCTCTTTCTCTCTCCTTTTTCACTAATTGTTGCAAAATCTTTGTTTCTATTAGATTCGATTGCATTTCTTCTTTTCCCACTTTCTGCTTTCTTCCTCCTTCCGTGTCCAAAAAAACCGGTCACGAGAGTCTGCTGGGAGATTTCTATAAATTGTTCAAATTTTTTAAAGAGAGACAGAGGGGATTCTTTGGTCGATCCGACTTCTCGATTCTAGGGCTTGGATCGAGGGAGATAGATCTGCCCTCCTCACTGGTTTTCGAATTCGAGGTGAGTCGATTTTAGGGTTAGATTTGGGGGAAATTCGAGTAGTCTTTTGCTTGAATCCGTAAATTTGTACTTAAATTTTTTTTTTCCCAATTGAAGTTGAAAAGTCTAGGTCTTTGGAAGGGAATTGGTCTGATACTGAGAAGTTTCTTGTTTTTTTTTTGTTGGGTTGATTTTGTTGTGGAGAGCGTTTGGTTGAGGACTTATCATTTTAGTAGAATTCGCTACTCTTGGGGAGTGATATGATAAAGTTGCTAACTTTAGGCATTTTTTATGATGAAATTTTGGGACACTGGTCCTACTTTCAACGAGCTCATTCATTTCGCTTGGAAATATGCTGAGAATAGTAGGCATTTGGACGGGAGTTGAGTCTTTAATCTGAGAATTTGTCACTTTTGTTAAAAAAAATTTAATGTGGAAAGCATTTGGTGCTCTTGAAGGTTGATAAAGTTGCTATCTTTAGATATTGAAGTTTGGAATACCGACCATACTTTAGCCATCTTTGTCAATTTGTGGAATTATTGGCTGTTGGAAACATATGGGATGTTGAAACCAATTACTAGCCAACTTTGCCAATTGGGGGACCATATATTTGATTTTTTATGCCAATGAAGACATAAAAGGTGTTTATGAAGTAACTATGTTGCAAGGACACCAACGCGACACTGCACATATTTTGGCACGTTCTAGTTTATTTTGGAGTGTCTGTGTCATGTCAAGTATGTGTATAGTACAACACGACACAGACACGCCCCCAAATTTTGGAGTGTCTGCTTCATAGTGAAGTACATTTAGCAAAACAATTGGACCTGTGTTAGTCCAGAGTATCTTCAAGCCACTGAGGTGCTGTCTCAGTTTTGGTCTGATGCTAACTGTTTAATATTTCTTGATACGTGATTGTCTGTCACCATTAGGTTACATTTGTAATTATACTGGAAAACTTTGATATGTGAATATGGAGTATCTGTTTGTTATATATTTTTTCCAAAGAAATGTTCGCTGGTTTAAAACCGTACTATACTATCAGCTTGTAGCCACTGGTCCTTTTTAGCCATAGCTGAGGAAAGTGTTCTGATTAGCTAGTTTCATGTTTCTGATGCTATTCTAAGGGAAAACATCAAGCATACAATTTAATTGCTGGAAAAAAAAACAATGCTGCCCATTAAGTAACAAAAAAAGCCCTGTCGTACTGGAAACTTACGGAATTTTTTTCTTCTGGATAATGTTTCAGCCTCTGTTGTTTCATGGCTGAGCTATGCATAAGGATACAATGTAGCAACAGGCTTGATTGGAAGATAGTTGATATTCTGTGAGATGAGAATTCTCACAAACCTGAGCACTTCTGGAGAATGCAATACTCTTCCTTCTAAATCTGCAGTTTGGTTTTATGAGGAGTTATATCTGCAAATTATGGCCAATTAAAGTCATTTTAGCTGAACTTGGATGTACTTAATGAACACTTGGGTTGCCACTTAAGCATATACGATACACTAGTAAATGGTTCTAGTGCTACATTTATGAGTGATGATTGAAATCCTAGCTGACATGAGTTCCATCTAATCTCCCACTTCAAATTTATTGGTATATTTCCTTTATCTGGAGAGACTTTTATCTAGTGTTCTAAAAGTCGGCCTAGGCGGCGCCTAGTGCCCGCCCGATGTCCACCTAGCCGCCCACCTAGCACCCCCCACCCCGACCCCCACCCTCGACTATGTATTTTTTTTGTGGGTTTTATGGACTTTTTTTTGGCAAATTTCAGTAGTTTATTTTGGATTTTATTTTTATTTTTTGGAACCGCGGCTGCCTAGGCGGGCTAGGCACCCGGTGCCTACCTGACTAGCGCCTAGCGCCTTTTACAACCTTGCTTTTAGCCAAATACCATTGTCTTACCCTTCAATCCAGATACAGTTACCAGTTACCTTACCCTTCAATCCATATGCAATTACCTTACTCTTCAAATGTGATTCCCCTTAAATGAAGTGCTATTTCTTATCTGAATACCCTATGTGGCATAAGATATAGTGAAAAATTTCTGTGGTTGCAGAAATCTCTCTGGACACCATTCTTTGAGATATTTGTCTGTTATGATTAGTGTTTTATTTTTCATCTAGAGCACCTTGTTTTATTAATCTTTGCGTTATTTAATTTCAGGTCCTTCTGCTATTGTCCTGTTGCTTGTCAGTGAAGGTCCACATGTTTTGTTAAAGAATCATCAATTATGAACTTTCTGAACAATGTGGATTAGTTCCCAGTTGCAAGTCTCTATCATTGTAATTCCAGAGTTGAAAAGTCATGGCAAAACTTGGAACCCTTGGACGCAGGTTGATTAATTATGGTTATTTTAAGTTTGAAATAGACTGAATCAGTTATGGGCATAAAATTACTTTCTTTTGTTCTATTTCTTCTATGTATATGATTCCCTCCTCAATTGTATTATTGGCTTGCAGCGCAATTCTGAGGAAACCAAATGAGAGTATGAGGCTTGTTATAACAACAGTCATTGGAGTAGTTTTTGGCTACTTAATTGGGATTTCTTTCCCTACAGTTAGCATAACTAAGGTTTGATTACTTGCTTCTCTCTTATGTTTTTTTTTTGTTTTTTGCTTTTCTAAGATACAAGCTGATGTTGTTTTACCCGTTGTAATTGTCAGCTCCACTTTCCTTCTAGCATTATTTCGTACGTCGAAGACAGGAATTCAGGACTCTCAACGCAAGCGCTACTTAACCATGCTTGGTCTTCCGCAAATCACAATAAAACCAATTCATTGAACTCCAATGGTGCCACAAAGGTACTCCTGTTGTGCCAATACTTATCATTTATGACCATGGATCAAGTTGTAGGTTCCAAGTGTAACTAGCATCTTGATTCACCTCATAAGTGATGCTTGCTAACACAAACGCTTGTATGAATTTGGAATATTCCTTTTGTTTACTTCTGCATAAATTGGGAGAATGAGATACTGTGATGAGGTGAACCTTGCTGGACAGAAGGAGATCATATAGGTTGATTATTATCTTAATGCTGACGAATATTTAATGAATTTTAGGCTATGTGTTCCAATAAGTTCGATGACATTTCTTTAAAATTTTAAATGTGAGAAACTTTACAAAATTGGAACCAGCCCATCTTATGGTTAAGGCCAAAGATGTATCGTCATGTATGAACATTAGTTATGGACCAGTTATGATGGACACCAGTTGTGTCGATCACTATGAACTCCTATTGTGAATTTAGTAAGGTTGGTATCAGGGTTACCGTTTCTCTTCTCCTTGCTAACGTGAATTTTGTGTCCAGAACACAGGACATTCATGTCCCAGTTATCTGTAAGTAGATTACTCCCTTTTGTTGACAAATTTAGGAATCACTAGTCTTTTTTTATATTCCTCATAAATGATGACGACAGTTCACTACTTTATGTTACTTTTTATGTTTTACATTCTAAAGAAGTATTTTGAAGCGAACATATTCCCAAATTTGCAGAACTTACTAAGCCTGTTTATGTTACATACTTATACCAGAATGCAACAAGAATTTGGTAATTCTGGACCCTGGTGGATATCCAATGTGGACCATCGTGTTATCGCTTTAATTTTGGGAGATATTGGACAATTTTGGTACGTTTTGGTTCTTTTGGGCCGTAAGGGGGGCAAAATTGACTGGAACTTTCCCATAATATACCAGTACTTTCTCATTCAATTTCAGACTGACTCGGCTGAAATTATCTGATAAACCATTGGTATCAGCCATAGTCACAGTTTTGGTGAACTATTTGAAAAACTCGCGAATACATAAAATTACTAACTGATTCACGTATAATTCGGTAGTTTGGGAAAAATTTGCACATTACACAAATTATTCGCTAAATTCACGAATAAGATGAATTATTCATGCATAATCTGTAGCTTACTTTTAACATTTAATGGCTGCTTTTAATTGGCACTTGTTTTGGTCAGTGTTTTAAATGGCAGATCAATTGACAATTCTTTTAATGATAGATTATAGGGAAAGAGAGCTCCTAACTGGGAAATGGATATTTAATGACTGCATTAATGTACAGTGGTTTTGGTGAGGATTTGATGGAAAAGACAACTAGATAATCTGGAATTGAAAGAACTTAGAACATAATTTATGCCTTTTACACATAAAAACCTTAAGTTCTATCTATTTTCTAGTAGGTTACACACACACACGAACTTTTACTGAAGTTTCACTGAATTTTCTGAATATTCCCCGAATTCCGAATGTTTCAACCACGCCGAATTATTCCCGGATGCCGAACTTTTGACTATGGTATCATCCAATCTTTTAAACCTTATTTTATTCCAAATTTGTTGGCCATGCTGTGTGTTAACTTTTATGCATGTTATTGAGTTTAGCTATATTGCATTAACAGAAAACACACATATATATTATTGTCTTCATGTTTACATTTGGTCAACTGTCATTTCAAATTTCATCTCCACGTGTCGGCATGACAGTTGTCCCCATAAATCATAGTATGGAATTGTATATAATGACAAGGACATGCGTTTAAAAGGTACCTTTGAAGTTTAGATCTCTCTTCCATTAGATGAAACTTATTCATCTTCCTTTTTATACAAGGGAGGGTTACGGTAAAGACTCTCCTAGACTCTCACCTCTAAACTACAGCATTAGTTGCAAATATGCGAAGGAATGTTAACCCTTTAGTGGTAAAGGAAAATATATTGCTCTTGTAGCAGATGTTTTCTATCTTATTCAGCCATGATTTATAGCTGTCTTAGTTGTACCTTAAAAACATTCTTCTTATTGAATAGAACTCAAAAGGCATTTTTTCAATCAGTGATCATCAATTCATATTCATAAAGCTTGCCATAATATTTAAAATATAACTCATGGCTGTAGATGTCTATTAGAAAACATACAAGATCGAAGCTTACTCTTTCACTGTGTATTTTTTCAGAATTGTTGCCTTCTCTGTCTTTGTTATGGATTGATTTCCACTATTGGTCATAAAATGGCTTACGTAATTTATTTTTATTGAGTTCATAATTTGACAAACACATATAACAGCACTCAGTGAAAAGGCCTAAAAGCTTTGTGCTTTCCTTATAGATAGCTTGATGTTTAAATCGTTGACGTGTTTTTCATGGTTTACTATATCCCTAGGGGCTTAGCTTGCTACCATCACTAAAGTACTAAGCAAGAATGAAATGAACTCTCACAGAAAAGCTATAAGATATTTTATGCAGTTGAACCTCAAACCTTCAATATTATACCATTCAGTAACATTGCTTTTCTTCTATATTATTGCATCCTTCTCGTAGGATGACTCAATTTCAAAACTAATGCAACTAAAGAAAGTCCTTTTCTATGCATACACTATTTCATTGTATTGACTGAACTATCCTAATCTTCTGCCATCTTCCTAGCTGGCATCCACATTTTTGGTCCTAAAAGTTCAGTATGGTTGGCAATTTCACTCCAGTATAACTGAACTTTCTACGACTGCGTTGCAGATTTATGTTCCTACAAATCCCCGAGGTGCAGAACGGCTAGCACCAGGCATTGTTGTACCAGAGTCAGATTTGTATCTTCGCAGGTTGTGGGGTGACCCAAATGAGGTGTGTACATCTGTACCTCAAGGCTCATATAAAATGTTTGTAAGATACATTTTCTTTTGAATGCCACTGTGCATGAGTTAAGTGGTACCATTTCTTAATGTCCGTTGTGTACATGTTCATTACAATTATGATGTGTGTCATAAGCATTCAAATCTTTTACCCTTTACAGGAGTTTACTGAATGAACTTTAGTCCCTCTCTTGATGTTTCCTCATCTTCATTGGATTCTCTATACATAGATTTTATACATGAAGTACCAGCAAAAGTAGCATTTAATGTTTTGATAAATGTATGTTGCATGGACGTGTATGAGACACAGCGACAAGAACATGACATAATATATTTTGGAGTGTCCGAGAAGGGCATGAGAAGTGTCGAAATGTGTCTGACATGAAGCACCTCTACGGAGTGTTCATGCTTCCTAGGATTATGAAACCTTGTGAAATAACCATTTGAGAATAAAATATCCAATGCAGAATACTTATAACTTGACAGCTCGCTTAAGATGACCTAGTCACTTGCTACCTGAACAGTCCAAGTAGTATATTTGTTAAAGATCTCTTACTAGGTGTCATATTTCACCATCCTTACTATCACCTAAGCACCTGTGTTTAATGATGTGAAGTATCAAAATATAGCCTTGGGGCCAAACTTTGGAGCAAACTCTGAAATAAGAAAGATCCATGTAGTGGTTGCATGGGATTTTTTCTTTAAAGGTAAGCTTTGCTATATTTTGTTTACCCTTTTTTCTGGTGGGGTGGGGTTTATCATACTTCTATTTTCAAATATGTGTTAATTTTGTGATTATTTTCATCTCTCAGGCACTACACATCTCTATTGCTTCCATGAATGAACCTTCTGAATTAATAAACTTAAATGAAAATTTCAACAACTAATGTAATTAATTATCACTTGTGTGCGTGTGTACAGTGTACCATTCATGACAATTTCTATGTAGTTTTAACCATTTTATAACCTTTTTGGATGTTTTGACGTGGAGTGTCTGTGTCTTGTAATGGAACGTTACCCATTTGATGACCAATGATGTGCTAGGCTAGAAGTTATGTTACTTCTGATATAACTACTGTTATAGGCACAGTAGATGATGTTAACTGTTGACTGACGAAGACCATCCTTCTCGATTACCACATTTACTTATTGGCAACAGGATTCAACTGCGTTAATTATACCTGGGGAACAGTAAAGCTGTCCCTTATGCTTATAATATGTTTTGTTATATGTATTAACTACCCATTGGCAGATAGGATAATATTAAACTGATGACCGATGTGGAATATTATCAATTTGGATATCCAACCATACATATTGGCAACAGGATCCACCTTTTTGTAATTCTTATGATTCATATGCTTATTGTATGTTCTTTTATATCTTGGATTTTGAATGATGTGCACAGGATCTGCCCATCCAACAGAAGTACCTTGTAACATTCACAGTTGGATATGATCAGAGACATAACATCGATGCTGCAGTGAAAAAGGTCAGTAAAGACTACTTTTTGGTAAATTCTGTGAAGCCCTTTTGATTTATCAGCTGTTCTAAGGGTAGGAAAATATGAATGACATGGATGCTTGATACAACATGTCAGTTGTCTGACCCATCTGGTTGATTACTTCTCCCATTAATTATTTTATACTTGATAATCTCGATATGACTATTGAACATATCTTTGCTTAATACTTGTTTATAATTAACTATTTGGGATAAGGGTTTTGATGCTGCTGCTGCTGTTGCTGTTGTTGTTGTTGTTGTCATTACTTAGTTAGAGCCATATTTTTATTGTACTCCCAATTCAGGAGTTGATCGAAAGGTAGATAACTGTGTAGTAAGTTGTTATCAACTAATGTTACATGTCTATATGCTCATTTGTCAACTACTTAAATATAAGATGCTTGTTCTCAAAGTTGGCATGATGGTCCAAGTGGATTTCATTTGTAAAAGAATGGCTTATGAATCTCTCAAGCAGTAGGCTTTTGAAGAATTTCTAAAGTGGATATATAGTTGGATGACCTTGATGAGGAAACATTAACTTTTAGTTTTGATGGCAAATGGCAGGTGGGAAATTCAACTAATATGTCACTAACCTTGTCCAAGGAAACTAGAAAATCTTGAATTTTGGTTTGTAAGAAAATGCTAGTTTTCAGTTAAGTAACATCCAAGCCTTCTCCGATGGAAAGGGGTTGGTATGGAGCACAAAAAAGTTTTCTCAAAGGAATTTGCAAATTCTATAACCAATTGTTACTGTGATGTCAACCCTCTGTACTGGTGCCAAATCCATAGAAAAGTAGTGATGATCATGAGGGCCATGCCATAGAACCTGGAAGGTCAGTTGGCAGGCAGGTACACCTACCTTTTTGGTAATACAGATCAAGATCATCCAGCCAAGGCACACCCTCCTATTTCTCCTAACTAGAAAAGAGTATAGATGGAGAGTTAAGATGATACAATTTGCTATAGCGAACTGCACTTGTCTCTATGACACTTTAAAGCCAAAGAGTGATAGAGATTTTCAGTAATTAAGTATAAAATACTAGCAGTCAGTTTGAGGCAAGTGTTGAAGTCAATTATGTTGCAAACGGAGATGGTGAGAGGTCCAAGCACTACTTCCTGTGCACAAGAGAAGGGCCTAGACATTACTTCTGTGATCATAAACATTTAGTAATGCAACTAAGGCACACCCTCCATGTTCTGCTAGCCTGAAAGAGTCTAGATGAAGAGGTAAGATGATACAACTTGCTACAAAGAACTGCATCCATCTCTATGATGCATTAAGCCAAAGTGTAAAAGGATCGGATAGAGTTTTTGGTAAGTAGACATTAAGAAATGTTGTTTCCATGACTCGAACCTGCATCTTCTCCATATATATGGAGGTAAGTTTGCATACATCTTGACCCTCCCAAGATCCTGCGTAAGCGGGAGACTTGTGGCAATGGGATGCCCTTTTTAGACCTTAAGAAATGCAAGGAGTCAGTTTGAGGACATTGCTGAAGTGAATGTTGCAAATGGATTTGTGAGAGGTCTAACTACTATTAGCTACTTAGGAGAGGCAAATCCTTGTAGATATCAAGCTTTCTAGACTTCACTTTACATCTTGGGCTTTTCTGATTATGCAGGGAATATTGTAATTCCTTTGTATGTTGAAGATCTTACAAGAGGATTTTTGTCGGATAACCCATTAGAACTTGCTCCTTTCACGCATTATGTTTTTGTCAAAAGCAGCCTGTTGACACTGTCAGTACCACACAAGTGGCTTCTATGTTTCCCAGAGACCATGCGTCACAGGTTTTTTAATTATCAAATGTCGCTTTCTGATGCTACTCATAGGGCATTGCTGGCTTTATCTACAATAAGTTTGTGTGGATCCCTCCAAGGTTAATTCTCACTAACCTGAAATAATTTTGTGCTCTGTCCTAAGTCTCGATCCTTATGGTTTAGGAGCTATACATTATAGCACTGGTCCCCTTTCGGCAATGCAAACTTTATTCTTGTCCAGATGTGATTCATCATCTGTAGCACTCTATGAATTCAATTATGCAGGAACATCTTAAAGAAATTTAATGAGAATTCTCTTCCGTGCTTGTCATCCACGATAACCTTTTGGGCCAACATACTTATTCAAGTATGCAAAAACATTTTAAAGAAATTTCATAGGAATATGCTCTTTCGTGCTTGCCATTCCATGATAGCCTTTTGGTCCAATAAACTTCTTCCCTACATGGTTGTGACAGCCTACTTATGTATTTCCTTAGGCATTAATTTGTAGAAGCGCAAGTGAACTGTCATGGGACTTTTTAATGCTGCTTTTGAAGCATGTGATTGAGAAATACAGTAGCAGTTTCTTTATCTTCACTCTTATCTGGCAAGAGTTATTAACATGTACTGGATGGCAACATCATTAAATAGAACATGTTATATTGATTTCACTTCAGTTAATGTGTTTTATATGAGTGAATCTACCTTTTATTGTTTTGATTTAGAAACATTTGTTCTACAACATGCTAACATTGTCTGTTTTCGCCAGTTTATATTGTTTTAAACAAACTTTGACCTTGGTTTTTCGTTAAAATCAGTCCTTACTAGTCAAGCCACATCCACTTACCATACTTTCTGATTTTTAACTTATCGTACGTTAATCTAATTCCTTGCAGTTCTCTGGAAATTTCACAATCTTATTGTTCCATTATGATGGCCGGACTAGTGAGTGGGATGAATTTGAGTGGTCAAAACGAGCTATTCATGTAAGCGCCAGGAAGCAGACTAAATGGTGAGTTTTTCAACTGAATTTCAGGGTCAATTTTTGATATAGCATAAAAGCTAGCGTTTTGTAAGAATGTTTGGAAGTAGAAACTGTAACAGCCTCTCTTATATTTTATTTTTCTAATGGTGGTTCAAGGTGGTATGCTAAAAGATTTTTGCACCCTGATATTGTGGCTTCGTACGAGTACATATTCATCTGGGATGAAGATCTTGGGGTTGAGCATTTCAACGCTGAAAAGTAAGTGCCTACTTTGTTGCGGACATACATCTGCAATAAATCTCTCCAATTGAATGATTTTCGTATAATTTTCTAGATATATTGAACTGGTAAAGAAGCATGGTCTGGAGATTTCACAGCCTGGTTTGGAGCCAAACAAAGGGTTAACATGGCAAATGACAAAAAGGAGAGGTGACCGTGAAGTCCACAAGTGAGTTTTAGCACTTTAGTTTCACATCATGACCCTTCTGAATATGTTGCTTTAAAAGAAGGTGAAGAATCACACTAGTTTGTTTTAGATGGACTTATATTTTAATGTGGTTAACTAATTGGTTCTTTAACAGACAAACAGAAGAAAGGCCAGGCTGGTGTAGCAGCCCCCAACTTCCTCCATGTGCCGCGTATGAGTTCTTTGTTCCTTTCTCTTTATCATCATAATCTATAGGACATTTTTCCTTTCCTATTTGCTTGACCTCTTCTTTTATTCGCTATTCAGATTTGTGGAGATAATGGCAACTGTGTTCTCGCGAGATGCGTGGCGGTGTGTATGGCATATGGTTCAGGTTGGTTATTTCTGCCACTACTCTCTTTGTTACTAGTTAATTATTTGAGCGAATGATGGGGTTTGTTGTTGCAGAATGACTTGGTTCATGGATGGGGTCTCGATTTTGCTCTTAGAAAATGTGTGGAGGTATCTATCTACATGTTATATTAGTCGAATCAATTTTCCCTTATGCTGTAAGAGGTTGCATTCAATTTTTTTACTGTGCTTATTTTGCTTGTTTTCTTTTTCCAAAAAAATAGCCCGCACACGAGAAAATTGGAGTTGTAGATTCTCAGTGGATTGTTCATCAGGTGGTTCCTTCTCTGGGAAATCAGGTAGGAAAGAGACTACCTAGTTTTATACTTAAATGACCTGCGTTAAATCAATTATTCAATTACGACTTGCTAATCATATTTGTATCTTGTTTTTTAACAGGGGAAATCTGAGAATGGAAAAGCACCATGGGAAGGGGTAAGCTTGAACTGACAATAATTAATTGATCTTTCATTGTAACCCCTGAAATGTAACTAGCGAAATTCTTCTACAGGTACGGGAGCGGTGCCGGAACGAATGGAAGACATTTCAGGATAGGATGGCTGCTGCAGAGAGTGCATACTACAAAAAGATGGGGATTACTCCCCCAAACACGACGGCCGTTTAGAGAATCTAGTCTTCCCATATATCGATATTACCCCTCTAGTTGACATTTGAGTAGGGATTTAGATGATATCCTTAGTATCTTAGCGTTTGTTGTTACGTTTTATATGATATATGCCAATTCTTTTCACAAATGAGGTATTGTAAATACAGGCCACCCACTTATATTTTGTTCACTTTCAATTATGAAGCTGACCTCTTAAGCCTTGTGATCTGTATCATTTTGGAAAGTGTCGATACTGCCAACAGTTGGAAAAGGGATACTATCATGCTGTCTATTCAGTAGGTCACTCGGTCACTGATACACGAGGATGGACACATGTTGAGAGTTTATGCCGAATGTTGCAGTAGTAAAAATTAGCTTAGGTTTCATGTCAGCAGCATATACAAGGAACTGCTGCTCAAATTCTATTATGGTTCTCTGGGTGAAGAACCCATCCTTACACTTTCCTGGAAACATCTTAAGATAGATGAAGTGTATCCTTTATTATGCAAATGTTAAGGGCACTACAAAAGTTACTATGGAGAACGTACTTTTCATAGTCCTGTGCATATCTAAAAGGCTTTTTCTAAGGGCACTACCACTTTTACTGGGGCTAGCCCAAAAAAATGTTCAAAAAAATTATAAGTTTGCCACTCAATTTTTTTACTTGGGGATAGCCCAAATTTTTCCAGCAGTAGGACTGCCACTAAGTTGGCAGTCCGAACATAATGTAGGACTGCCAACTTAGTGGCAGTCCTAGGACTGCCGACAAGTTGGCCGTCCTAACATTACGTTAGGACTGCCAACAAGTTGGCCGTCCTATTGTAGGACGAGTAAAGGGAGTCCTTACTCGGGTTGTAGCAGTGACGCCACCTTCTCCTTCTTGTCCTCGGCCCATGCCGCCTCCTCCTCCTCCTCCCGCGTCCTCTCCCTCTCCCCCCTCCGAGCTCTGCCTCTGCCACCCGAGCTCCGCCTCCTCGTCCTCTCCCTCCTCCGCCTCCGCCGCCCGACCCTCCCTCCTCCGCCTCCTTGTCCTCTCCCGCCTCCGCCACCTCCTTGTCCTCTCCCGCCTCCGCCACCTCCGCCACCTCCTCCTCCTCCTCCTCCTGCCTAGCCACCATCTCCTCCTCCTCCTCCTGGAACCCTAATAAAAATTGGGGGGCCTAGTCCCAAGTAATTTTTGGACAGCCTCCAGCAAAAGTTTCACCTTCTTGGGCTAGCCCCAAGTAAGGGATAGTCCCAAGTAAACTTTGCGGTGTCCTTAGAAAAATCCATCCAAAATTGTCTTTTTTTGTAGTCATTTGCTATTTTAGGCCTGACAAAATTTTGACATTCCTGGATATGCATAGGACTGTCAAAATTTTGGTAGTATTATTCTATTTTTTAGGATTGCTAAATTTTGACAGTTTTGAATATGCACAGGATTGTCAGACTTGGCAGTCCTAGAACTATCAAAAGTGTGTTGTTACCTAGCAAACTACGTAGTTGGCCTTAACATTTGCCCTTTGTTGTAGCGGAGAATTTATTGTCATTTCTTTATATGATACTTAATCAAAACATCCTTGATCTTCAAATTTGTTGCTTCTGAGTAGGGGTGAGCAACCTTTCAAACCGAACCGAATATATAACAACCAAAATAATCGTTAACCGTATTTTTCAAAACCGAAAACCGAAACGCGTTCATAAAAATGAACAAACCAAATTGAATTAATTCGGTTCCGTTTTGGTCAGTCCGGTTTCATGGACCATGGGTCGGACCTTCACATTTTAGCAAATGCGCCAATTGAAATAATAATTTTAAAAAAAACTGACATTGTTGTATTTTTGAATTATTACAATTATAGAGTGAAAAAATTATTAGTATATATAGATTGAAGGTAGAGAGAGCGCTTGAAGAAGCGCCAATAAGGACCGACATAGATTAGATAGGGTTAGCGAAAATATTAGTATATATAAATTGAGGTTAGTTTGATAAATTATTGAATCTAAATCGATTTTCGGTTTGATTTGTCAGACTAAGAACCGAAAATCGAACCGATATTTCAAATTTTCAAATCTTCAAAAGGAAAACCGAACCTATAAAACCTAAAAACCGAACCCGTTGTCATATTTCAGTTCGATTTGGTTCGGTTCGATTTTCGATTTTCAACCTTTATATGCTCACCTAACCGTGCAGGAATTTGAAGAAACTAGATACCGACATTTATATGCACGTCGTGTCAGGACACTATGCTATCTAGACACAGCATCTTGTTTGGACGGTCTGACATGGACAAGGCATGGATTCTTGGACTGTTGTTGGGCATCCATCATTAGTTTAGTTTGATGATAAGAATATATGAATTTGCGAGACATGAATAACATAACATGTTTGTAAACTTGAAAACTCATCTCATTTTATATTTGTTTACGTAAAAAAAAAAAAAAAACTAATTGCTTATAACGACACTTCTTGCACCGATTGAGACCGGTTGATTTCTCGTGTATTGGTTCAGGCTTTGCATATGATTGATGATATCTTTTCTTACAGGAAGTCTAGGTCCTAATTGCATCAATACATACATGATACAATTGGGAGAGTAGGAGACAGACATTGCATTGGTTTCGCCTTGTGCTTGTGTGTTCATGTGGTGTCCGACTCGTATCGGACACGGCAACAACAACATACCAATTTACCAATCTTGTAGCCAACAGGTTACACAATGAAGGAGATCAAGGCAACAGCTAATTAATTTTTTTTTTTCTCTTGTGGCATGACATCTTTTCCTGGACACACAATCTACTATTCTCTGATAGCATAGTGCTCAATCAAAACCTAGCTCTGTTCCAGGAGATGGGGCAAGGCTAGTCCAACCACTACAATGGGACTTCTTTTTCCTCATTATTAAAAATTCGGCAATATATTTTGGACTAGAAAGTAAAATGTGGCGATATAAACTTAATGTTTGGCATGTCAATGTCCTTCACCTGTTCATTGGTAATACATATATAACAGTATTGAGTGGCTAAATAAACCATCTGTGCTTTTGTCACCTGGAAGTTGGAACCTTAACAATCTTTATTTCGTTAAGACTTTGTAAAACGTATAAATACATAGAAGAGACTGGAGGAGATTTCGACAGCGGCTCGACTACATAATGATCTTTTGATAGCCAACTACATGCATTTCGATAGTCCAAATATGATTGACAACCACCTCTGATGAATGGAGGGTGAAGCACGGACATGTGAGTGATGAATGAAGCTCAGAAAATAGTCGATAGTAGCATCTGCTGAAAGAATTCGGCTCGCTGACTCAACACTTCAAGATCATGCTCCAAAATTTGGTTGGCCATGGATGGCTTCAAACTGCAAAATTTTACAGCATGTCATTCCAAGAATAATAATACTACTACATGCAAACCACATGCAATCGCGGTTAAATAGTTTCAATTAAGTTTGTTTTTATCGCAAATTAAAGAAATTAGTGCAGCGATCTATTGCACGGATGCCCCCCAAGAGGGCTGTATGTGTTGGAGTGGGTGGGGTTCCCAACCTATGTGGAGAAGGCCCCGGAGTGCGACGAGCGCCGTCCGATGTCGGAGAAGCTCGGGAAGTAGGCGACGGAGTTGCTGCTGTTGCTGCTGGAGCTGCTGGAAGCAGGGGATCCGAGTTCGGGCCGAACTCGGTCCCATGGCGAGTTCGGGCCGAACTCGGTCTGGCCGTTCCAGGGTTTGGCCAGTAGGTGCTGGTTGCCCCACACAGAGTTCTGGCCGAACTCTGTGTCGTCGGGGGCTGAAGCGGATTTCTGGATGAGTTTTCATCATTGGATCTAATCCAACGGTTCAGGTTGGTTGCGGGATTAGGGAGATATATTGAGTTTTCTCAACCCTAACTCATAATCGCAACGTAACACAACTTTTGGAGAGTGAAGGAGGCAAGAGTGCCATTGCAACTTCGGAGAAGAAGACGGAGGATTGAAGGTCGTTTTCGAAGGAGATCGTGTTTCGGGTAATCTCTACTCGTCGTTCTCGCTCTTCGTAGCCTTGTAATCATTGTTCTTATCTCTGAGTGTTGTGGGGATCCGATTTGGATCGGGAGGAGTTTGTAGAGGGTGTAATTCTTCTATTCCATTAGTGGAGGCTTCTCAGGGTTGGACTCCGATCGTCCCGTGGTTTTTCCCGCAAGGGTTTCCACGTCAAAAATTCTCTGTGTCTGCGTGATTGTTTTTGTGTGGCTATTTTTGGGTTCGTGCGTTGTATTGCTCGGTCCTCTCGCAGGTACTCTCCGGTTTGGGGAAAGGTTTCCGCGTTTCTTTCCCAACAGAGTGGTATCAGAGCTTTGGGTTCAAAGGGTGTCAGGAGTTGACAGAGGAACCAGAGATGAGAGATGGACGCGAAGCCGGTGCGCATGGTGAACCTTAATGGCACAAACTATCATTATTGACGGACCAAGATGAAGGATTTGCTATTTGTCAAGAAGCTGCATCTACCTGTGTTTGCAACCGAGAGGCCCAGTGATAAATCCGAGGAGGACTGGAAGTTCGAGCACATACAGGTGTGTGGGTACATACGGCAGTTTGTTGATGAGAACGTGTACAACCACGTTGGCAATATTGAGCACGCGAAGACGTTGTGGGATAAGCTGGAATCCTTGTATGCGAAGAAGACCGGGGTAAACAAGTTGTTCCTGATCCGAACGATGATGGGTCTGCGGTACAAGGATGGGACGTCTATTTCGGATCACTTGAGTGAGTTCCAGGGCGTGGATGACCAGCTATCTTCTATGGGAGTCAAGTTCGACGACGAAGTTCAGGGACTGTGGCTGCTATGTACATTGCCAGACTCGTGGGAGACCGTACGAGTATCTATGATCGCTTCCGCTCCAGAGGGCGTGGTCAGTCTGGAGTTTGCCAAGAGCGGGGTGTTGAATGAAGAGATGCGGAGACGTTCTCAGGGCACTTCATCCACATCCCACCACTCAGAGGCACTTGTTTCAGAGAGCCGCGGAAGGGACAAAAGCAAGGGTCCAGGTGGTGGCAGAGACAAGAGCAGGGGGAAGTCCAAGGGTCGTTACGAGGACTCGGAGTGTTACCATTGCGGTAAGAAGGGCCATATCAAGCGGAATTGTTTCGCTTGGAAGAGAGAGAAGAAGGGCGACAAGGGGAAGCAAGAAGAGAACACTACAGCGGCGGCCTCGGTGCATGGAGGCGATGTGATCGTCGTAGGTGATGAGGTCATTACTAACCTCGCCTGCGATGACAATTCTTGGCTGGTGGACTCAGGGGCTTCAGCACATGTATCTCACAATAGGGCACTGTTTGCCACTTATACGACAGGCGACTGTGGCGTGTTGAAGATGGGCAACGGAGATGTGTCGAAGGCGGTTGCCGTTGGAGATGTGCATTTGAGAACGAAGACGGATGCGGTTCTTGTTCTCAAGGATGTTCGTCATGTCCCTGATATCCGTTTCAACCTGGTGTCGGTTGGAAGGTTGGATGACGAGGGATTCTTCAGTCTCTTCGGGAACAGTCAGTGGAAGCTTTTCAGAGGTTCGATGGTGATTGTCAGAGGAAGCAAGAAGTCCGGTCTCTACTATATGGAGGGGAGCGCAGAGGGGGCACAGGAGGTGAACGCAGTCAGAGATGCGTCTACCGAGTTGTGGCACAGGCGGCTCGGCCATATCAGCGAGAAGGGGATGAGCTACTTGGTGAACAGGAAGGTGATTCCGGGGCTCAAGTCTACAAAGTTGGAGAAATGCACGCACTGTTTAGCTGGAAAGCAAACTAGGGTGTCTTTCCAAAGTCACCCAAGTTCGAGGAAGCCGGCGTTGCTCGAGTTGATTCACTCGGATGTCTGCGGTCCTATGAAGGTAAAATCCCTTGGTGGTGCTTCTTACTTTGTGACTTTTATTGATGATTGTTCCAGGAAGGTTTGGGTCTATGCCTTAAAGACCAAGGATCAGGTGCTGCCTACTTTCAAGGAGTTTCAGGCCTCTGTTGAAAGGGAGACGGGCAAGAAGTTGTTGTGTGTTCGGTCCGACAATGGCGGCGAATACATCGGTCCCTTTGATGCGTATTGCAGAGAGCAAGGGATACGACACCAGAAGACTCCGCCAAAGACACCTCAGCTCAATGGTGTAGCGGAGCGCATGAACAGGACACTGATGGAGAGGGTGCGGTGTTTGCTGTCAGAAGCAAACTTGCCGGGCAGTTATTGGGGTGAGGCTCTTCTCACAGCTGCTTAAATTATTAATTTGTCTCCTAGTGCTCCTTTGCAGGGTGATGTGCCTGATAAAGTATGGTACGGCAAAGAGCCGTCATATAGTCACCTGCGGGCGTTTGGTTGTAAAGCTTTCGTGCATATACCGAAGGACGAGAGGACCAAACTTGAGCCGAAGACGAGGCGATGCGTCTTTGTCGGCTACGGTCGGGATGAGTTTGGCTATAGACTCTACGACCCAGTGGAAGGAAAGCTCTACAGAAGCAGGGACGTGGTGTTCGTCGAGGATCAGACCATGACCAACACTCAGGATTCCGAGACGCCTTCTGAGGCTGAGGAATTGCCTGAGTTAGAGTCATTTCGCTTCGAGCAGTTTCCAGAGGACATCGCAGAGGATCCAGTTATGGGGGAGCCGGTACATGGAGTTGCTCCCAACCTTGATCATCAGCCTGCTGATGGTGGTCAGGGTGTCCCTCAGGAGGATGAGCATGCCGGAGAGGTAGTTCCTGAAGGGGCGGAGGCTGTCGGTATACAGCCAGCACCAGTGGCTCCACTGAGAAGGAGTGACAGGGATCGTCGACCATCTACGAGATACTCACCGGATGAGTATGTGCTATTGACTGACGGGGGGGAGCCCGAAAGTTTCGCAGAGGCTATGGAAGACGAACACAGGCAGGAGTGGATGGTGGCTATGCAGGAGGAGATGAGTTCCTTGCACACCAATTCCACTTATGATCTGGTACGGTTGCCAAAGGGCAAGAAGGCTTTGAAGAATCGATGGGTGTTCAGAGTGAAGCAGACGGAAGATGCTACTCGCCCTCGATACAAAGCGAGGCTGGTAGTCAAAGGCTACGGTCAGCGGAAAGGCGTGGATTATGATGAAATCTTTTCGCCTGTCGTCAAGCATTCGTCTATTCGGGTGGTGCTAGCATTAGCAGCCAGTTTCGACTTGGAGGTCGAGCAGATGGACGTGAAGACGGCATTCCTCCACGGTGATCTTGAGGAGGAGTTGTACATGGAGCAGCCAGAGGGATTCTGTGAGAAGGGCAAGTCACATTTGGTCTGCCGGTTGAGGAAGAGCTTGTATGGTCTGAAGCAGGCTCCGAGGCAGTGGTACAGGAAGTTCGAGTCGTTTATGGGGGAGCATGGTTATGCACGGACGACGTCGGACCATTGTGCATTTGTGAGGTATTTTGCCGATGATGATTTTATCATCTTATTGCTCTATGTTGATGATATGCTATTAGTGGGTCGGAATGCCACTAGGATAGCGGAGTTGAAGCGCCAACTGGGCGCGGCCTTCTCTATGAAGGATTTGGGCGCAGCGAAGACTATTCTTGGGATGGAGATCAGCCGAGAGAGAGAGTCCAAGCTGCTACACTTGTCCCAAAAGAAGTACATTCACCGGGTACTTCAGCGTTTCGGGATGGACGGGTCGAAGAAAGTGAGTTCCCCCCTCGCGGCTCACTTTAAGCTCACTGAGGAACAGTGTCCATCTACCGAGGACGAAAAGGAAGATATGGAGCGGATTCCATATGCCTCAGCTGTGGGAAGCCTGATGTATGCTATGGTGTGTACGAGGCCAGATATTGCTCATGCAGTTGGTACGGTTAGCAGGTATCTTTCAAATCCTGGAAGGGTACATTGGAGTGCGGTCAAGTGGATTCTACGTTATCTTCAGGGCACTGCTGGTTGGAGACTTTTCTTTGGTGGTGACGAGCCGAAGCTGGTTGGGTATACCGACGCTGATATGGCTGGAGATGTAGACACGAGGCGATCGACTTCGGGCTACGTGATGATGTTTGCAGGAGGAGCGGTGTCGTGGCAGTCGCGGTTGCAGAAGTGTGTTGCCTTGTCGACGACGGAGGCGGAATACATTGCGGCGACGGAGGCTTGCAAGGAGCTGTTGTGGATGAAGAAGCTGCTGCAGGAAATGGGACTGAAGCAAGAGCAGTATACTTTGCTTTGCGACAGTCAGAGTACTATTCACCTGGTGAAGAATCAGACGTTTCATAGCCGGTCCAAGCACATCGAGACTCGGTATCATTGGATACGCGATGTGGTTGAGAAGAAGGACGCGGAGCTTGAGAAGGTGCATACAGACGACAACGGAGCTGATATGTTCACGAAGATTCTACCAAGGGGAAAGTTTGAGTACTGCAGGCAGGTCGTCGGGATGACGACATCCTCCCCATAGTTGTGAAGGGGAAGATTTGTTGGAGTGGGTGGGGTTCCCAACCTATGTGGAGAAGGCCCCGGAGTGCGACGAGCGCCGTCCGATGTCGGAGAAGCTCGGGAAGTAGGCGACGGAGTTGCTGCTGTTGCTGCTGGAGCTGCTGGAAGCAGGGGATCCGAGTTCGGGCTGAACTCGGTCCCATGGCGAGTTCGGGCCGAACTCGGTCTGGCCGTTCCAGGGTTTGGCCAGTAGGTGCTGGTTGCCCCACACAAAGTTCTGGCCGAACTCTGTGTCGTCGGGGGCTGAAGCGGATTTCTGGATGAGTTTTCAACATTGGATCTAATCCAACGGTTCAGGTTGGTTGCGGGATTAGGGAGATATATTGAGTTTTCTCAACCCTAACTCATAATCGCAACGTAACACAACTTTTGGAGAGTGAAGGAGGCAAGAGTGTCATTGCAACTTCGGAGAAGAAGACGGAGGATTGAAGGTCGTTTTCGAAGGAGATCGTGTTTCGGGTAATCTCTACTCGTCGTTCTCGCTCTTCGTAGCCTTGTAATCATTGTTCTTATCTCTGAGTGTTGTGGGGATCCGATTTGGATCGGGAGGAGTTTGTAGAGGGTGTAATTCTTCTATTCCATTAGTGGAGGCTTCTCAGGGTTGGACTCCGATCGTCCCGTGGTTTTTCCCGCAAGGGTTTCCACGTCAAAAATTCTCTGTGTCTGCGTGATTGTTTTTGTGTGGCTATTTTTGGGTTCGTGCGTTGTATTGCTCGGTCCTCTCGCAGGTACTCTCCGGTTTGGGGAAAGGTTTCCGCGTTTCTTTCCCAACAGTATGGTCCATATCCGTGTCCATATCTAAGACACATTCAACATGACACTTCCTTGACACTCAAGTCGAATACGACTTGTCAATGTCCAGACTTCAAAGATACTGAAAACAATGTTGGAAGTGTTCATGGTAGTGATCGTCCCAAAAATAATTGAGATATAAGAAACTAATATTCCTTTGTACCAAATCCTTTCTAGAACTTTCTGGAACGCAACTACTACCCAAACCATGCACAGATATAGATGATATTAAGATCTAACGTACATAATACCATATCCATATCGTACCCGTGTCCTAACACTTCCAAAATTGCCTTATGTGGACCTGTATCCGTGTCTAAGAAACCTAGGACGGCATACTACTAACATAAACCACCAAGCCTTTCTGTTGCTTCCCTCTTCACCACATAACAATCGAGTACAATCAAATAAGCCAATTCCTTGAGACTAATATGCAAACACAAGGGGGTTTCTAATAATAACCTAATAAACATGAAAATTAGATGTTACTTCTTGTATATGGGCAAAACTAAAGTTCAGTATGTTACTAAGGTTCTATATGGATAAACAACCAGAAGGGTTTGGAAGCAATGCATCACCATTGGATATTGTTAGTGACTTAAAAAGTCTAATATAAAATGGTACACCATTGTACTAGATGAATATGTAACCTTTGCGCATGTACAGACGACACTCCTCCTCTACGAGCAATGTCAGAGTTAGCTTCTTGGTCATCTACGCTGCTTGGATACGATATAAATGATAACAGTAGAGGGTCTGTAGCGGTATCTGATGTATTTCCCCTTCTTTTGCTCAAGGAAGCACCAAGGGGAGAGCTGAGGTCATGTGGCAATTCCCTTTCGACTGCTGCTGTCATACTGTCTCTCTGAGGTTTCCTCCGCTGCAGAAGAAGAAAGGCTTTTGAGAATTCAGTTCACGGCATGTAAAGTTTTTTCCTCTTGAACATTTTACCCGTTCTCTGTGTCTACATCAATACCTTCAACATGTGCGAATGCTGCACTGTAAAATGAGCGGTCATATCTTTCCCAAGATCGGCTGCACACACGGGGCATACCTGATCCGAACAAAACAAGAGAGACACTAATGAAATTCTAGATAACCCCAATAAAAGTAATGCACATTTACCTACATAAGAAAAAAAAAAGGAATCAATCGAGCACAATAGTTCATTTCCTTTTCGTTTCTCTTATGCTTTATTCATCAATGTCTCTACCAATGTCATAAAACTCACTTTTCTTTATGCGTATCCATATACTTTCTCCTTCTAAATTCATCTCAAGGTACCTCCAAAATGGTTGAGGACATAACGGAATTGTGGAAGTGTAAGAAAGATCAGTACGCAACTGTCACAAGTTTCAGCACAGAAATCCCCTACATCAATTGTTGCCGTCCAACATAAAACCACTTGTACTTTCTGAAAGAGAAATTAGCAGGAGTGTCTCTTGAGTATTTCAATCGAGATACTAATGCTTATATGATTTTTCAAGCTAAGATACTTTGCACTTAAGAAAGATATGCATATTAGCCACTGGAGCAAAGAGGATCGTAGATAACAAGGAAGAACTCTATTTGCCTAGTGGTAATGGTGCAATTCATTTCCCACAAAGAGCAAATATTTGAAGCACACGTCTACTTGCATGATAATATTGTTTACTGAAAATTCCGATTTATCATAATAAAGCAATTAAGAGGAGAATAGCCATCACAATGATACCTGTGATGTGCTAAGAAGTTGGTTCTGTTTCCAAACAATGGCATATAAAACTTGAATGATGAGGACATCTTAGAAAGCTCTCAAGACCACATTAGTTGCTATTCTTTTGCTACCACAAAAGAGTCAACTGGCAGTGGATATTTATTTAAGCAACGGACGATTGCTGAAAACCTTATATTTCATCTTTCTAGCTAAAAAAAAACTACAGAATTAACTACAAAATAACAGCCTGACAAGGATGAGTAGAAAATTCCTATACCGCATTTTTGGTATCAAAGCAATGCTCTTCCTGTAAGTGAGTACAGAGGACAGGAAGCTCAACTTCAACATAACAAAATGGACAAGGGAAGTACTCCCACATACCGTCTCCTCCTGAAACATCCAAAGCCAATCCATTAATGTGGTTAGATATCATCAGGTGTCATAGTCATAAATGACACAAGTATAGAAGCAAAAGAAGTAAAGAAGCAATTAAGCTCAAGTAGAAATGAAAGTTGTTAAAATTTCTGTATCCATCATAACTCCAAAATTGACAAGATCTCTTGCTTTGGTAAACATGATTCACGGCGTGCAAGGTTATATTTGGACATAATTGTCACAATTTGTGAATTATTACCAAGGCACTATACGACTATTATAGTTGGACCTATGTACCATGTAAACACCCTTTACATTGAGCTAGTTGGATGGTTGGAGTTGTGAACAGGTGAGAGCTTGCTGCCTAATAAGGGAATTACAAGTGATGTGTGTCCATATCAAGCTATGGACTTGATTCCATTGCTGACTGTTTTCATCTTCACCACAATATTTCACCACACAGATAAGTCCGCGAAAGCTTTCTACTAGTGTATATTTCCAGTGTCTGCGTCGTGTTATAATAGGTGTCCGGCACGATGTGACACTGACACATCGTTGATTTTTGTAGTCTCCGTATCGTGAACCAAGCTGCTACTCCCCGGCAGATCGGTGTCCAGATCATTTGACGGTATATGTGATAACTATTTAGGCAAACGTTGGTGTAATTAATGACATGGACTTTAACATGGTATCAGAACAATTTTACCTGGATTTTAAGAAGATAACCCACAATTGTTGGCGCACTTGACGAGCAAGCGCATATTGAAAATTGTATTAATACATAACAATCAACCCTCATCAGAAGAAGGTCATTTTGGTTTTGGGATTTATATTGCATGAAGAGGGATGGAATATATAGTGATCCATAAATTCATATACCACCTTTATTCTTTAACATCCTAGAAATGTAAATTACTAACTCATTCATGAACTTGGAAGTAGAGTTCTTGGTTTGTACACAAACATACAATCAAATATTGAAAGAAACCCATAAATCTCTAAGCAGAAGTTAAATAATAATAAAAAAGGAGAGTATAATGGTCTCAGCAGTAAAGGGTTCAGAGAGAACCAGAATAGAACTTGGTAGGTTGCATTGAATTTGAAGCAGCAGCTGAAGAAGGAGAAACTCTACAACCCCACAACTCCACATCCATGGTCTGAAGGAGGTGAGAGAGAAGTTTCAAGTGGGTTGTACTATTTAATAAGTTAATAGTTGATGAATGCAAGGCTATAGGAAAAGTTGGTGTATGTTGTTTTATATGTGGGCAACTTTGGTTTAGGTTCTTGCAAAACTTTCAGTAAGAATGGTCAGGGATCCTATATATAATTGGTAGTTGGATCCCTTGACAAACTATAAATTTTCTTTTTTACCCAAATAAAAACAATACATGTATAGCAGTTGAGATATCTATTATACAAAACACAAAGATTTTTGAATCCTAGAGCTGACTGTGACAAGATAAAGAGTGCTTGGGATTTAATCTTGGTGAATCAACGGTTGTGGGGTTTTATGGGGAAGAGCATTATTGGGAGTGGGGTTTTATGGTGAATCCAAAGATGGGAATTTAATATTTTGATGGTTGTGATTTAATATTTTGATGGGGGCCTCATAATGGTTGTGGATGAGCATTATTGAGAGTGGAATTTTATGGGGAATCCAAAGAAAATTCACATCCAGCAGTGGTTGGGATTTAATATTTTGATGGGGGCCTCAAAATTATTATTGTTCGTTTAAAATTGGGGGTCCAAGATTTTGAGGGGGAATACCTTAAATGAACCATGCCCTATGGGCACGGGTTATGACTAGTCCTCTATAAATCAATGTTTTAAAAACGGGACCGGAGATCGACCGTTAACGACAGTGGGTTCGGTCAATATAGGTTTATAATCTTATATTGAATATATTACATAGTACACAACTATATATATATATATATATATATATATATATATATATATATATATATATATATATATATATATATATATATACTACTTAAAAGTTCTGCTTGTTTACCATATTATGCTTAGTCAAGAAACAAATATATTAACTTTGATTGCATGTCAAGTCCAAAAGAAAAGTTAAAAGTCAAGGTCAAACATATTCAAAATTCAACTGGATTAGACGGTTTGGTAGTATGACCGATCAGGTCGACCGGATTGGCTAATTTTTTGGGAAAAAAAATAATCTATATTAAATCAGTCCAAAAAATATAGACTGGTTCACGGATAGACCGGTTCAACCGACTGTTCCAATTTTTAAAACACTACTATAAACTAAGATACATTGTTTTACATTGCATTATTCAGACATACTATTTTGTTGTTAGAATATATTATTTTTTATGTGTGATATATATTATATTTACTTCTGTATGATCCTGACCAATTTTCCTAAACTTCAGGGACCTAAACCAAAATTGGCCTTTGATTTATGAATATAGAGCATGTGTTTGCTTTCGTCTCTGGCCACAAGATTGGGCAGGCATGAAATAAAGTGGACAGCTCCTTTTTGAAGGGAGATTTGGAGCTTTCCTTTGGAAGACAAACAAATTAAAGTGGTAGTAGATAGATTAATCCTCCAATTGTCAATCAAATATTTGGGAATTGTTGGTGCTTTCTTTGGTGCTTTCTTTACATGAAGAGAGCTTGCTCTCAACATGCCTTGTAAATTTTAGTCCCACATCGGAAATGCACCATGAGTTATCTCAACATATATACTTGGGTGTGTTGTTGAGAGATGCACATGGGGTGGTGACCTAAGGAGGGAACCATGTGGGTGATTTTACTAGGAGGTAAGAATAAGGCTCCAAGGATTAAGCATTAATGCTTTTGTCATTCTCTTGGATTAATTCCACTTGGAGCTAAGCCCCAAAGGGGCTTAGCGACTCGGACTCGGACTCGGACTCGGACTCATGAGGCGTAATGTGGCGTTTTGTTGGCGCACTTTGCACTTAGCACGTCAGCAGTCATGCGGCTCATATGCGGCCCAAGCGGTCCATGCGGCCAGGCTGCTGCTGCTGCCGCATGGAGGGCTACGCTGACTGTGCAGATTTCAAATCTGTTATGGAAAGGGTGAATCAATGCGATTAATTCAGATCCTATTTTTGTGGGATTTGAATTAATTTCGTTACTATCTTTGTGGGATTTGAATTAATTCAGTTCCTATCTTTGTGGGATTAGAATTAATTCGTTGCTATCTTTTTGTGATTTGATTCAATCTTTCCATAACTGAAGAGGCGGCTAGGGTTTCCACCCTTTCTCTATAAATACTCTCTTCCGGCCTCCTTTATGAGTACTACGAAAATTAGAAGTCAGAAAAGGAGAAAGAGAGAGAGAGTTGCTGCCGCCATTGCAAGTCCATCCGAGGAGTCTGAACAGAGGTGACTTCGAGCGTTCCACAAGTTCTTCAACTTGCTGGTTCCTGGAAGCAGATCGTGTGGGGCGAATCTTGCTTTGAGCAACGGTGTTTTGACACCCCCAGCATTGTTCTTTTCTTCTCATCTCTCTAGATTATTGTAACTTGTTCTGTCCCAATTGCAACACGTTTGCAAGGAAGAACAAGAGATCTTCTCTTTGCTATTTTTCTCCTTCATATTGTAATTTGGCTATTTAGTTTTATTCGTAGATCTTGAGTTTGATCATCACAAAGTTTTGTGTGACATCTCAGATCTCGATTGCATTAGTTTTCATCTTTGATCAAGCCCCCGGGACTAACAATCTCAAAGCAAGATCCGTATAGATGGAAAACATTAATGCTTCGCTCCTCCAATCGGACTTCTGCAAGTTGGAAAAGTTCGATGGAGAGCACTATCAAGTCTGGAAGAGAAAGGTGTACCTAACTCTTCAACTGAAAGACGTTGATCATGTTCTGTTGGAGGAAGAACCCTCTGTTCCAGACACTGGATCTACTGCCGCCATCAACGCGGCTACCAAACTCCAGGCCAAATGGAGAAGGAAAAATAGCATCTGTAGGCTTATCATCCTGAATGCTATGGAGGACTCCCTGGCAGAATCCTACTCGAAGAAGGAACTTGCCAGAGACATATGGGAGTCTGTGGAAAATCTGTATGAAGAAGACAAGAACAGGAGCAAAATGTTTGTGGTTGAAAAATATCACAAATTGCTCTTTGAGGACGAAAAGTCCATGCTGCCACAGGTGAAAGAATTTCTGAAGCTGCGTCAGAAACTGGAAGACGAAGAGATGCCCCTTCCCGACAAGTTTGTCGTCGGAGGGATCGTCTCAAAACTTCCTGCTGGATGGAGTACCTTCTATGCAAGGATGCACAGAAAGAAGCTAGACATTAGCTTGGGAGATCTACTGCAAGAGATCCATGTTGAGGACGAGATGCGTTCCCAACAGAAGGTGGACACTCTGTCCAAACAGTTGGCTAAAGCCAATCTTGTGCAAACGAGAAATTCAAAGGGGAAGCAGGCGGCTTCTCATCCCAAGAAGAAGGACTTCACTAATCTAAAAGTGAAGGGTCCTTCTTTCAAGCAACAGAAGAATAAGTCCCACGTGACTTGTTACAATTGTGGCAAGAAAGGCCACTACAAGAGTGAATGCAGATCTAAGCCTAAACAATCAGAGAAAGGTGAGCCTAATAAGGTTTCATTGGTTTCTAACATTGTTGCTATGATCGAACAGGTCACAACTGTGGAGGTTGACTCTGACTGGTGGATAGACACTGGTGCGACTTGCCATGTCTGTTCTGGCAAGGAATGGTTCGTCACGTACCAGCCAATATCTGAAAAGGTTGTCATGGCGAACCAGGCCCAAGCTGAAGTTCTGGGGATTGGGACTGTGGAGCTGAAACTCACTTCTGGGAACACTCTGACGCTTCAAGGAGTGAAGCATGTTCCTGCGATTGCCAAGAACCTAATCTCTGGGAGCCTGCTCTGCAACGCAGGCTTGAGGATGGACATCAACGCTGGTCAGATGGTTATGTCCAAGAAAGGAACATACTTCGGGAAGGCTTATCAAACCGAAGGAATGTTTAAAATTCAGCTTGTCAACCAGTTTGATGACATTAATGCAGTTGCATTTTCTGATTATTCTCTTGAGTTGTGGCATAATAGACTAGGACATGTTCATAGTAAAAGAATCAACAAAATGTCTAGTCTAGGACTTATCTCCAAATGTGGGGATAAGGTGGAGAAGTGTGAAGTGTGTGCTCAGACGAAGATCACAAGGAAACCCTTTCATCGGGTCAATCGAAGCACAGATCTTCTGGAGTTGGTGCACTCCGATATCTGTGACTTCAAACATTTCTCCACGAAGGCCGGGATGAAGTATTTCATAACCTTCATCGACGACTTTTCAAAATACGCGTTCGTCTACTTGCTCAAGTCCAAAGACGAAGCTTTCGAGAAGTTCAGAGAGTTCAGGGCCGAGGCTGAACGGCAGACTGGACAACAACTCAAGAGGCTGAGAAGTGATCGAGGTGGGGAGTATAGGTCTCATGAATTCGCATCGTTCTGCAAAGAACATGGAATCATATGCGAGACTACTGCTCCATATTCTCCTCAATCCAACGGAGTAGCAGAGAGGAAGAACCGGACATTAACAGAAATGATAAATTCTATGCTGCTCACTGCAGGTCTTCCAAAATGCTACTGGGGAGAAGCTGCATTAACGGCCACTTTCATTCTGAATAGAGTGCCATATGCAACTTCGGACGTAACTCCTCATGAACTCTGGTTCAAAGTCAGACCCAACTTGAATGTCATTCGAGTGTGGGGGTGTCTGGCGTATGTGAAGCTTCCAGATCTGAAGATTCAGAAGCTGGGGACAAGGACTACGAAGGCTATCTTCTTGGGGTATGCCGAGAAGAGTGATGCTCGGAGATTTCTTGATATTGAATCAAATCATATTATCGAATGTCGCGATGCTGAATACTTTGAAGACAAGTTCGCAAAAGACAAAAATATTATTCTTTCGGACATTCCGGAAAATGATGTAGGTACTAATGAGACTGAAATCTCATACGAGCCAGTAGTCCAAGAAGAAGCTGTTGTTGATGAAACAACTCTTGCACCAGAACTCGCCGAGCCGTCAGCTAAGCGAGCGAGGAGACCGAAAGATTTCGGAGATGACTTTGTCACCTATCATGTGGAAGCAGATCCGCTTACCTATGATGAGGCGATGAAGACCAGAGATGCTATCTTCTGGAAGGAGGCAGTGAATGACGAGTTTGACTCTATCACCTCCAATAATACATAGGTGTTGGTAGATCTACCTGAAGGAGAAAAGCCCATCGGATGTAAATGGATCTTCAAGAAGAAGATGAAGGCAGATGGAACTATTGACAAGTTCAAGGCCAGGCTGGTAGCCAAGGGATTTTCTCAGAAACAAGGGATAGACTACTTTGACACGTACGCTTCAGTAGCTCGGATGACCACCATCAGGATGTTAATCACTCTAGCAGCTATACATAAGTTGGTGATACATCAGATGGATGTAAAGACAGCGTTCCTGAATGGGGAGCTGACCGAAGAGATTTACATGCAACAGCCAGATGGATTTGTCGTCAAAGGTCTTGAAGACAAAGTCTGCAAGTTGGTGAAATCATTATATGGTTTGAAGCAAGCTCCCAAGATGTGGCATGAGAAGTTTGACAAAGTTATTAGGTCAAACGGCTACAGAGTCAGCGAGACGGACAAATATGTTTACACAAAGTTCGCTGATGGAAGAGGAGTCATCGTTTGTCTGTACGTGGACGACATGCTAATCCTAGGTACGGATATAGGCTGTGTCACAGAGACAAAGAAGTTCCTCTCAACCAAGTTCAGTATGAAGGACTTGGGGGATGCAGATGTCATCTTGGGCATAAAGATCATCCGGACAGACACTGGAGTAGCGCTGTCACAATCTCACTATATTGAGAAGATGCTCACACGCTATGGGTATAAGGATCTTCCAGGGATCGATACGCCATACAGGTGTGATCAGAAGCTGAAGCCAAACTCGAGGGAAAGCGTCAGGCAGCTGGAGTATGCAAGCGTAATCGGAAGTTTGATGTATGCTACTACTGCCACAAGGCCTGACATAGTTTTCGCCGTGGGAATGCTGAGTCGTTTCACGAGCAATCCAGGCATTGAGCACTGGAAAGCTGTGAAACGGGTTATGAGATATCTCAAGAAGACTCAGACATATGCACTGTACTACAACGGGTATCCGACAGTAGTGAAAGGCTTCAGTGATGCTAGCTGGTGTTCAGAAGCGGAAAGCGAGAGATCCACAGGTGGATATGTCTTTTCCTTGGGTGGAGCTGCTATATCGTGGAAGTCGAAGAAGCAGACAATACTCTCTCGTTCCTTTATGGAATCTGAATTCTATGCACTCGAAACTGCAGCAGATGAAGCAGAATGGCTTCGGGAGCTCATGTATGATCTTTCAGTGGTTGGAGCTCAGATACCGGCGATACCGATATACTGTGACAACCAGGCGACTGCGGCGGTAGCATCAAATGACCTCTTCAACGGGAAGAAGAGGACTGTGCGGTTGAAGCACAGGACAGTACACGATCTTATCAAAAGAGGTGTAATTGCAGTGGTTGATGTTCGGAGTCAGGAGAACCTGGCAGATCCGTTCACAAAGGGCCTCAAGCGCCAGTTGGTCGATGACACAGCTTGTAAAATGGGCTTGAAGGCATTCTGATAGTGTGTCTTTGTAATCCTACCATAAAGTTTTATGCTATTAGTTCAAAGAGAAATCTACTAGGCATCTAACTTTTGGTTCAAAGGAGGATCACTGACTGGAAAACTATCAGGTAACAGTGGGTACTTGTTCTCTGGAACATGGAAGGAATACGGACCCATAACCACTGTTGTCTACTATGTATTTTTCTGCGGAAAAACAAATCCTGTGGAAGGTTGGCTTAAACGCCTTAATGAGTTCTCAGGCAGAGTGAATGTCTGGTGTGCTTTACAGGAAGCACGGTAGAGCAGCACTACAAGGAGTGAAACTCCATGCTACAGTAGGATGACTCCACCATGAGGTTCCCAGGTAGGGGTAATGCCTCGGCTTTGCAAGCCAAGTCATAGCGGCGTAGCACCGCAAATAGGCAGGTAGCCTAATGCTGTATGACGTAATTAAATAGTTGTAGGCAGCACTACAAAGGGGAGGATGGCCCCATGTTACAGTGGCACGACACCACGATGAGGTACCCAGGTAGGGGTAAAGCCTCGGCATTGCAAGCCATGTCGTTGCGGCGTAACACCGCAAGGAAGCCTTAGGCTTCATGCTGGGTAGTTTGGCACTACAAAGAGGCTTGTGACCTCATGCTACAGTAGTATGACACTACGATGAGGTTTTCAGGTAGGGGTAATGCCTCGGCTTCAGGCCATGTCATAGCGGCGTAGCACCGCAAGGAAGCGCAAGGCTTCATGCCATATCTCTTTAATAAAGAACTCACCTATAGTGTATGGAAAGAGATATCAGGCCGTCTCTTGAGGGTAAACTTGTAGACGCCCAAAATTATACACTGAAACCAGGCTGGCACAGGGCCTTTAATGTGCAGCCAGAAGCACACGTAACTACACTTTGTGAGTGGGAAGAATTACAATTGTGGTGCAGAATTCAAGGCGTAGTCCATTCTTGTATCACATTGTTATTTAACCCATGCGGGAAGATTCAAGTCGTCAGCGACATCTATCCTAATGCAAAATGGACAGTTACTGTGGGGAACGCTCCACCCTGGACACATATATATGTTGTGATATGTGGGGGATTGTTGGTGCTTTCTTTGGTGCTTTCTTTACATGAAGAGAGCTTGCTCTCAACATGCCTTGTAAATTTTAGTCCCACATCGAAAATGCACCATGAGTTATCTCAACATATATACTTGGGTGTGTTGTTGAGAGATGCACATGGGGTGGTGACCCTAAGGAGGGAACCATGTGGGTGATTTTACTAGGAGGTAAGAATAAGGCTCCAAGGATTAAGCATTAATGCTTTTGTCATTCTCTTGGATTAATTCCACTTGGAGCTAAGCCCCAAAGGGGCTTAGCGACTCGGACTCGGACTCGGACTCGGGCTTATGGGCTCATGAGGCGTAATGTGGCGTTTTGTTGGCGTACTTTGTACTTAGCACGTCAGCAGTCATGCGGTCTTTATGCGGCTCATATGCGGCCTCATGCGGCCATGCGATTCATGCGGCTCATGCGGCCCATGCGGCTCATGCGGTCATGCGGTTCATGCGGCTCATGCGGTCCATGTGGCCCATGCGGCCCATGCGGTCCATGCGGTCCATGCGGCTCATGCGGTCCATGCGGCCCAAGCGGTCCATGCGGCCAGGCTGCTGCTGCTGCTGCCGCATGGAGGGCTACGCTGACTGTGCAGATTTCAAATCTGTTATGGAAAGGGTGAATCAATACGATTAATTCAGATCCTATCTTTGTGGGATTTGAATTAATTTCGTTACTATCTTTGTGGGATTTGAATTAATTCAGTTCCTATCTTTATGGGATTAGAATTAATTCGTTGCTATCTTTTTGTGATTTGATTCAATCTTTCCATAACTGAAGAGGCGGCTAGGGTTTCCACCCTCTCTCTATAAATACTCTCTTCCGGCCTCCTTTATGAGTACTACAAAAATTAGAAGTCAGAAAAGGAGAAATAGAGAGAGAGTTGCTGCCGCCATTGCAAGTCCATCCGAGGAGTCTGAACAGAGGTGACTTCGAGCGTTCCACAAGTTCTTCAACTTGCTGGTTCCTGGAAGCAGATCGTGTGGGACGAATCTTGCTTTGAGCAACGGTGTTTTGACACCCCAGCATTGTTCTTCTGCTTCTCATCTCTCTAGATTATTGTAACTTGTTCTGTCCCAATTGCAACACGTTTGCAAGGAAGAACAAGAGATCTTCTCTTTGCTATTTTTCTCCTTCATATTGTAATTTGGCTATTTAGTTTTATTCGTAGATTTTGAGTTTGATCATCACAAAGTTTGTATGACATTCAGATCTCGATTGCATTAGTTTTTCTTTGATCAAGCCCCCGGACTAACAGGAATTAGCAGCCAAATATGGAGGAGTAAACTCAGAGATCATTATATATAGTTATTTACAGAGGATATTTATATAAGCAAAGGTCCTTGTAGATTCACGTATAGCGTGTCAAAGCACATTATTTGTATAATATTTAGCTTTCCTGCGAGTTCATGTTTGAAGAAAGGAAACTGTAATTATCAAAAAAAAAAAAAAATACAGTGGTCTAAGATATTCAAAATGGATTACTAAAATTATCTTAATTATAAGAGAAGCTATAATTTTTATTTTCAAAAACTGTAATAAATTAAGGATAATTTTGATAATCCAGCTTGATAATTCCAAAACATTGTAGAAAATTCATTGACAATTACAATTTCCTTGAAAAAAACCTTTTGCATAAAAGTAGAAGTAATGAGTGTCGAATGTTGTTGCACTCAAGCA